>JAVSCE010004452.1:0-71868 GCA_032199065.1 Smutsia gigantea
GTGATCCAAGAGAAATTACTCCATCACTTTCTGCCTATTCCTCTACCATATGAAGATAATAATGGTACCTATCTCATAGGGCTGTTATGGATTAAATGAGCTTATACATGTAAAACACACAGTCCTGTGTCTGGCCTATAATTTTTTTAAAAAGCAATTAGATTGAATAAGGCAAGGACTGAAAACTGGCCACGGGATTTGGTAATTCAGCAACTAGTACTCTCACCACTGCAGTGTGACGAACGTGGTGGTCGTAGTCTAATTACAGTAAGATGAACACATGACCCTGGAGAACAGAAGGAAACACAATGATTTTGGAGAACTACTGAGGAATGGAAGGAGAAAGCGGCTGAAGCAGACATAGCTAGAGAGGGATGGGAAGATAGGGGAGATCTGAACACGCTTCCAAGCTGTGTGGAAGGGGCTGACAGAAAGTATATGAGAGAGGGAATGAGGGAATAGTTGATGTAGAGAAATCCCAGAGGAGATGGAGCAGATGGGATCCACAGCTCCCATGTTGGAATTAACTCTGAATGGGAGAAGAAATAATTCTCTGAGTCCAAAGGGAAAGCTACGAGGGTGAATCCCAGGAATTAAATAAAGTTCCTTTCCTCACTTGCTGTCAATCAGGAAGAATTATCGACAGGCCCCAATTGGAGGCTGACCCTTGAGTTCCTTCTCATCCATCGCCCAGGAACAGGGTGCCGCCCCCTGACGGTCAGCGGGGTTACTTCCTGGCCCGGGAAGCTCTCCTGGGTCTCTGGGTGCTCAAGTTTAGAAATAGTGAGTGAAAATCTCATTTCTTTTGGTTTCTCAACTTGATAAACAATACCTGCCTCTTCCAAAAATTTCTCTGACCAATGTGCTTATACCGCACTGCTCTGCCCCCTCTTTTTTCTGTATTTCTAACAGAAAAACATAGGTGGAGCAGATCGTCTGTACCATGCAATTAGGTGTGCCGGCATGCTAACAGAACAAGCCCTCTTTATTTAACTTTACATCAGGGAAATCTGCAAACACAAAAGTAAAGACAGTAATATAATAAACACCATGTTCTCATCATCTCAGTTACAACCTATGGCCAGTTTTGCTTCTATACTCTTCCCTTACCTCTCTCCACCCCCAGTATTTTAAAGCAAATAAGCTTCCTTAAAATACTGACTGTTAAGCTTAGTGATTATATACTTCATAGAGCTGTTTCTCTTTCATCACATCACCAAAACACAGAATATGACACTTTATATAAATTTGAAATAGCGCAACAGAAATATCAATAAAACCTCATTCTTTAAAAAATCATTCAAAAATTATCAAGAATTGTGAAATTATTAAGAATTGCATCATTTCAGAGCTGGTAGACAATTTTTCATGTTTTTGTCACTTCAGTTGCTCAGGAGCCATGCCTGCTTATCCACACACTGCGGGGCCCCCCTGCTGCATGGTTTGCATGGAGTGATTTTGGGGACTATTCTGCTGTTTAACACGCACCGTTATTTTAATGTAAAGTTGTTTTAATAGCCCAACAATGCCATCAAGTGCTGACGTTCGATACCCTCCCACATGAATAGCCTCGGACGAAAAGTTAATGTGAGAAATCTCTCTGAGGAAGGCCAGACTCCTCAACAGCTGACACTGTTTGTTCAGAATAAAGCACATTGGAATCAATGGAACGGATGCTGAGATGCTTAAATGCAGCAGATACATCTTTAACCTTTATAAATCCTGGAGTATCTGGGCAAGAAAAATGAAAAAAAGTGCTGGTGACTCAGCTGCAAGATCAATATCACTGTAATAGATCCACAGGCTCTGGAAGAGTTTTCCAGCCCCTATGCCTCCACCAACACCATTTGTGTTACATTTATTCCTTTTGGATTTTATGCCAGATCTTCAAGAATATATCACCTTCATAAAATGCAACTGTTCTGCTCTCAAAATTAATGCAGACACCAGAGTGTACATCATTGTACAACACTACTTTATTGCCTCTCCAAGATAAACAAAAGAAAAGATTTAAAATTTAAAATTTTTTATCTTTAATAAAAATAGCTTGTTAGCTTGTTCCAACCTCATTTGTCAACCTTCCTTGCAGGTAAAGATAACCCTGTAAACAAGCTCTGGCCAGTAGAATGTAAATGAAAGTGTTATGTGGCAGTTCACAGGACCTTTCTGTTTAAGGTAGTTGGTATCTTTTAAACAAATGATACCGGGAAAATAGATAGTTACAGGCAAAAGAATGAAATTGGACCCTTACCCAATACCATACATAAAAATCAATCTAGTATAGATCAAAGATCTACATAAGAGTTAGAACTATAAAAATCTTAGAAGAAAGCACAGGGGAAAATCTTCATGACATTGGATTTGGCAATGATTTTTTGGATATGATACAAAAAGCATAAACAAAACAAAAAATAGATAAATTGGATTACATCAAAATTCAAAATGTTTATGCATCAAAGGACACTATTAACAGAATACGGAAGCAACCCATAGAGAAAATATTTGCAAATCATTTATCTGATAAGGGATTAATACCCAGAATATATAAAGAACTCTTACAACTCAACAAAAATCCAATTAAAATATGGACAAAGGAGTTAAATAATTTTCCAAAGAAGATATATAAATGGTCAATAAGTATATGAAAAGAGATTTATTTCACCATTCATTAGAAAAAGCAAGTAAAAACCACAACAATGCATTAGGATGGCTATTAATCAGAAAAACAAAATAACATATGTTGGCCAGGATGTGGAGAAACTGAAACCCTTGGGCACTGCTGGTAGGAATGTAAAATGGCACAGCCACTATGGAAAACACAATGGCCATTCCTCAAAAAGTTAAAATACAATTACCATATAATCTACAAATTCCACTTGTGGATGGATATATAGCCAAAGAATTGAAAGCAAAGACCAAACAGATACTTGAACACCCACGTTTCAGAGCAGCGTTACTGACAATCAGCCCAAAGGTGGGAACCACCCAAGTGTCCATTGATGGACAAATGGATAAAAAATGTAGTTTATTCAGCCTTAAAAAGGAAGTGCTGACACATGCCTCTACATGGGTGAACCCTGAAGACCTGATGTTAAGTGAAATAAACCTTTCACAAAAAGGCAAATGCTGTGTGATTCCACTTTCATGAGGCCCCTAGGCAGTCAGATTCATAGAGAGAAAGGAGAGTGGTGGCTGCCAGGGCCTGGGGGAGAAAGGAAGGCGGAGACATTGTTTGATGGGTACAGTTTAAATTTGGGAAGATTGAAAAGTATTTCTGGAGATGAGTGGTCGTGACGGTTGCATGACAATTTGAGTGACCTTAATGCCAAGAAGCTAGCCACAGACTTAAGGATATTAAAATGATAAATTTTACGTGGACTTTACCACAAACATAAAAATGTAGTGCGTGCACTCCTTGCCCTCTCTTCTTTGTTCACTCCTCCTTCCTACTGGCTGGAATCCAGATGTGATGGCTGGGGCTGAAACATTCTCCTTGGTCTCACAAGGTGTGTTTTGCACAACTCTAAGGGGTACCACTTATATAGAACATCAGGACTTTTAAGTAAAAGAGAAATACTGTCTTGTTTTTACCACTGTTTTTTTGGATTTCTGGTAGTTGTAAACAAAACTAATTCTGATGTAATACAGTCTCTCTCTCTCTCTCTTTGTATATATATCTTATAACCCAAGTATTCATAAGCAATAACCTTCAGAGTCCAGAAGCATATGGACGATTAAAGTGAGAAAATTCCATGTGTATGCTAAATTCTGAACATCTAGTAAGAAAAAAGCAATATATGAAAATCCCCTTTTATCAATTTATTTAGGTGATTACCTCATAGTGACAAATATTGTAAAACTACAAAATGTCATTTAACAGAGGCCTGGAATCCTATGAAAATGTTAAAAAGCACAAGGTGGATGTTTATATGAGCAAATATCAGAACTATTTGTACTGGATGGTACCATTAGTGTGATGGGAAAAAAAGGGGGGGAAACACGTGCTTCCATATGTGGAAAAGGGACATAATAATAGCTAACGTTTACAAAATTTGTACTACATGCTAGCCTCTGTCCTAAAAGCATTGCCTGAATTTTCTCCACAAATTCTGGAAACATGCCTGTGAGGTGTGTAACAGCAACGTCCTGCTGACAGTTGAGCAAAGCGAGGCGTGGACATCACGCCCTGCCGAGGGCCACACAGACGCCAGATTCAGGAGCCAGTATGTTGGGCCTTTCTACTTCTGAGGAACACAGGAAGTGAAGTTGAAAGGACCAAACTAACGCCATGACAGGCCTCAGAAAGCCTCAGAAAACAGAAGGCCTAAGTTTCAGTTTCCCCGAAACCACCTGAAGGAATAGGAAAATTTTAAGTAAGCTCTGACCCTTGGCCTGAGTCATAAAAACCGGCCTGAACACAATGACACAATGGCCTGCAAACCCTTGCCTAGGTAATCCTCCCCAAAACTGATAGATTGTGAAGATAAAGCCCTGTGAGACCCTACTGTGAAGATAAAGCCCTGTGAGACCCTAATTAAAATATTTTTGCTATTGAATCATCAGCAGACCTCCCCCCTGCCTCCCCCTGGTTGTGGTCCCTTTTCCTTTAAAACCTCCTGTGATTTCTGCTCGGGGTCGGACTCTGCTCCTGCGTGAGATATGAGTCTTGACCCCAGCGCGCTGGTGAAATCAATAAACCTCTTGCTGTTTGCATCAAGACCGGTCTCTTGTGAGTATTTGGGTTGCCGTCCATCCCGGGGCTGAGCAGGGCCTGGTTTCCAGGGCCTTACATTTGGGGGCTCGTCCGGGATCTGCGGCCACCCTATTCTCCAGAGACCCACTTGGAGGTAAGCAAAGGATCCTTAAGTGTCTGTGTGCGCCGGCGCCTATTTGTTCTGTTAAATATCTGGGTGTGTGTGTTGTGAAAAGGGCCCGTTTGAAGGGGGGATTTGAGTCGCCCGCCTGTAAGAGTCCCGGTGGTGGTTCGAGTCCCCACCGGGCCCATCTTTGCAGCCGCTCGCCGCTCCCGTAAGGGAACGGAGGGCTGTGGTAAGGCAGACGTGTCAGAGGCCACAAGCTGCAACCCTGGGGGACGCCCCAGGGTGTGAAACGGGGGAATTTTCCGCCCGTCTGTTGGAAAGGGAAAGAGTCCGGTTTGAGCGGATTCAACGGAGGGACACTCCGTCATCTGAATACCTCTCGTGTCTGTGGAAAACGAGAGGAGGAAAGTGTTTGTTGGTGTCTTTTGTCCTTTTGTGTCTTGCTGTTTTTGTGTATTTGGAGACGATTGAAATGGGACAGACTGTGACGACTCCCCTGACTCTGACATTAGGCCACTGGACGGACGTTAAGAAAAGGGCTCATGACTTGTCTGTAGAAGTTAAGAAAGAACAATGGCAGACACTCTGCTCAACTGAATGGCCGGCCTTCAATGCCGGTTGGCCTCCTGAGGGTACTTTTAACAGAGAATTAATTTTTGCAGTTAAGAATCTTGTTTTTCAGCCAGGACCCGATTCTCACCCCGACCACCAACCCTACATTATGGTTTGGCAGAATTTGGTAGATAATCCTCCTACGTGGGTAAAGCCCTGGGTCCACGAACCCAAGAAACCAAAGTCTCAAGTGCTAGTACTAAATAAAGGCAGAGCTGCAAAAACTCCGAAACTTAAAATATATCCTGAAGTAGAATCTCCTCCCGAATGGCTGGAATCTAATCCTCCCCCATATTATCTTGAGCAGGCGGCAGAACCTGCTCCAGCCCCTGAGCCACAACCTGCTCAGCCGGTAATACAAGAAAGGGAAGAGGAAGGGCCCAATGCTCCCCCTTTACCAGCAGCAGTGGGGGGTCCAGCGGCGGGTACCAGGAGCCGTAGAGGGGCGCCTCCTGGGGATGAGCCAGATTCTACTGTTACTCTCCCACTAAGAGTCTATGGCCCACCCGTGCAGCCCCCCGGAGTCCAACCCATGCAGTATTGGCCATTTTCTTCTGCAGATATATATAATTGGAAAGCTAATCATGCTTCCTTCTCAGAAAACCCTGCAGGTCTTACAGGATTGATGGAGTCTCTCATGTTCTCCCACCAACCCACTTGGGATGATTGCCAGCAACTGTTGCAGTCTCTTTTCACCACAGAAGAGAGAGAGAGAATCCTGTTGGAAGCCCGGAAAAATGTTTTAGGAGACAATGGGCAACCCTCCCAACTTCCTCATGTGATAGATGCTGGATTCCCGCTGACTCGACCTAACTGGGACTTCAACACTCCGGAAGGTAGGGAGAGGTTGACTGTCTACCGCCGGGCTCTGGTGGCAGGTCTCAAGGGGGCTGCACGACGGCCCACTAATTTGGCTAAGGTAAGAAAAATTCTTCAGGGGCCCGCTGAACCGCCTTCAGTTTTTCTTGAGCGCCTCATGGAGGCTTATAGGCACTATACTCCTTTTGATCCTACCTCTGAGGGACAGCAGGCAGCCGTAGCTATGGCATTTATAGGGCAATCAGCTTCTGATATCAAAAAGAAGCTGCAGCGCCTCGAAGGATTGCAGGATTTTACTTTACAGGACCTAGTAAAGGAGGCTGAGAAAGTGTATCACAAGAGAGAGACAGAGGAAGAGAAGGAAGAAAGGCAAAAGAGAGAGAGAGGAAAGGGAGGATAGGAGAGACAGAAGACGAGAGGAAAGGGAGGAAAGGAGAGATAGAAGACAGGAGAAAAATTTATCTAGAATTTTGGCCACAGTGGTAGGAGAGAAAGAAAGAGGATTTCAAAAGCCTAAGCAGATAGGGAACCTGAGCAACAGGGGCCAGAAGACAACAAGAAATATAGGCAGACCACCCCTTGACAAAGATCAATGTGCCTACTGCAAGGAGAGAGGGCACTGGGCCCGAGAGTGCCCGAGAAGGAGAGGCAGAAACCCAAATGTGTTAACCCTAGATGAAGAAGATTAGAGGGGACGGGGCTCGGATCCCCTCCCCGAGCCCAGGGTAACCTTACAGGTGGAGGGGCGACCAGTGGACTTTCTGGTCGATACCGGGGCAGAACACTCTGTGTTACTAGAACCCTTGGGGAAATTGAAAGACAAACAGTCCCTAGTCTTGGGCGCCACAGGAAAAAAACTGTATTCATGGACTACCCGTAGAAATGTAGATCTAGGTGTGGGACGGGTAACCCACTCATTTTTAGTTATACCTGACTGCCCCTCCAACCTGTTAGGAAGAGATCTCCTCACCAAAATGGGGGCTCAAATTTTCTTTTCCCCATCGGGGCCTGAAGTCACCTTGCAGGAAGCTCCCACAGTTGTTTTAAGTTTAAAATTGGAAGAAGAATATCGGATATTTACTGAAAAGTCAGTCCCTGAAGATATGCAGGACTGGTTAAAGCAATTTCCCCAAGTCTGGGCAGAAACAGGGGGAACGGGCTTAGCAGAACAGATTCCGCCTCTGGTGATAGAAATGAAGGCTTGTGCCTCCCCAGTAGCAGTGCGCCAGTACCCCATGAGCCAGGAGGCCAGACTAGGCATTCGCCCCCATATTCAGAGACTCTTACAGTCAGGAATCCTGGTGCCATGCCGCTCCCCATGGAACACCCCATTGCTACCTGTCAAAAAGCCCGGTACAGGGGACTACCGGCCAGTCCAGGACTTGCGGGAAGTGAACAAGAGAGTCCAAGACATTCACCCCACGGTGCCCAATCCATATAACCTTCTCAGCTCTCTCCCCCCAGAAAGGGGCTGGTATACTGTGCTGGACTTAAAAGACGCCTTCTTCTGCATGAGATTACACCCATCAAGTCAGCCCATCTTTGCGTTTGAGTGGAGAGATCCTGACACTGGGCAGACAGGACAACTGACCTGGACACGATTACCTCAAGGATTCAAGAATTCTCCCACCCTCTTTGATGAAGCGCTACACCGGGACTTGGCCCCCTTTCGGGCCGCACATTCCAAGGTAACTCTCCTCCAGTATGTTGATGATTTGCTTTTAGCAGGAGAAACTTATCAAGATTGCCTTGAAGGGACTAGAAGCCTCCTCTCCGAGCTGGGACGGTTAGGATATCGAGCCTCTGCCAAAAAGGCTCAGCTATGTAAACAGGAGGTGATCTACTTAGGCTACTCTTTAAAAGAAGGAAAAAGGTGGCTGACTGAAGCCAGGAAGAAGACTGTCACACAAATTCCAGTACCTAAGACATCTAGACAGGTACGTGAATTCCTGGGCACTGCTGGCTTCTGCCGACTTTGGATCCCAGGCTTCGCTACCTTGGCAGCCCCCCTCTACCCTCTAACCAAGGAAGGGGTAAAGTTCCAATGGGAAAAAGAACACCAACAGGCCTTCGATGAAATTAAGAAGGCCCTCCTCTCAGCACCAGCCTTGAGCTTGCCGGATCTGACCAAGCCTTTTACCCTGTATGTAGATGAGAGAGGGGGAGTAGCCAGGGGAGTTCTTACCCAGGCCTTGGGACCCTGGAAGAGGCCGGTGGCATACCTGTCAAAGAAACTGGACCCAGTGGCCAGCGGATGGCCATCCTGCTTAAAGGCCATTGCAGCAGTCGCGATCCTGATCAAGGACGCTGACAAACTGACTATGGGACAACAGGTGACTGTAATTGCTGCCCATGCCCTAGAGAGTGTTATTCGCCAGCCTCCTGATCGGTGGATGACGAATGCTCGCATAACCCACTACCAAAGCTTATTGCTGACGGAGAGAATCATCTTTGGCCAGCCTGCCCTCCTCAACCCCGCTACCTTATTGCCTGAGGACACTGAAGAGCCAGTTGTTCATACCTGTGCAGACATACTAGCCGAGGAAACTGGTGTCAGAAGTGACCTCACAGACACCCCCTGGCCTAATGGTACCACTTGGTTCACGGATGGCAGCAGCTTTGTAGTTGAAGGTAAGAGAATGGCTGGGGCTGCGGTAGTGGATGGTGAGCGAACAGTATGGGCAAGCAGTCTACCAGAAGGGACCTCAGCTCAAAAGGCAGAACTCATAGCTTTGATACAGGCTTTGAGGCTAGCTGAGGGGAAAGTCATCAATATTTACACGGATAGTAGATATGCCTTTGCCACAGCACATGTACATGGTGCCATCTATCGGCAGAGAGGATTACTGACATCGGCAGGTAAAGAGATTAAAAATAAAGAGGAAATTCTAAGTCTATTAGAAGCAGTGCATTTGCCTAAAAAGGTGGCCATCATACACTGCCCTGGGCACCAAAAAGCCACCGATAAGATAACTAAAGGAAATCAGTTGGCTGATCAGGCAGCAAAGAAAGCTGCTCACGGAACCCCAATATTGCCAGCAATGAGTGACTATGAGACAGAACCCAGCCCTAAGGGATTCCAGTATACTAGAGAAGATTGCCAAGTCATGAATCGCCTAGGGTATACTATAGAGACGCCTCAAGGATTAAGAAAGACAGAAGATGGGAAAATCATATTCCCCCAGAGGGAGGCTAAAGAATATGTGGAACAGCTCCACCGTCTCACCCATCTGGGAACTAAACACCTGAAAAAGACAGTAAAATCATCCCCTTACTATGTAATTGGACTTCCTGAAGTTGTTAATGCTGTAGTTAAAAGTTGTATTCCTTGTGCCATGACGAATGCAGGTTCCAACCGATGCCCCCCTGGACGGAGATTGCGGGGTGATCGACATGGGGCTTACTGGGAAATAGACTTTACTGAAATAAAACCTGCCAAATATGGAAATAAATATCTATTAGTTTTTATAGATACCTTCACAGGATGGGTAGAAGCATACCCAACTAAGACAGAGACTGCCAACATAGTGGCCAAGAAGATATTAGAAGAAATTTTTCCCAGGTTTGGAATCCCTAAGGTAATTGGATCTGACAACGGGCCCGCCTTCGTTGCTCAGGTAAGTCAGGGATTGGCCAAACAAATGGGGTTTAGTTGGAAATTACATTGTGCATATAGACCCCAAAGCTCAGGACAGGTAGAGAGGATGAACAGAACTCTAAAAGAGACCTTGACTAAATTAGCCTTAGAGACCGGCGGGAATGACTGGACAGCTCTCCTTCCCTTTGCCCTGTTCCGAGTCAGGAACACTCCAGGGCGCTTTAGACTAACCCCCTATGAGCTTTTGTATGGAGGACCACCCCCGTTGGTGGAGATAGGAAAAATGCATAACCCTGATGTTGTTCTTTCTCAACCCTTGTCCGTCCGCCTAAAAGCCTTAGAAGTAGTTCGCCAGCAGGCCTGGGAACAACTGAAAGACGTTTACTCCACTGAGACCACCACCGTCCCTCACCCGTTTCAAGTGGGAGACGCTGTCTACGTACGCAGACATCGTGCTGAGAATCTCGAGCCCCGGTGGAAAGGACCCTACCTAGTCCTGCTGACAACTCCTACTGCAGTAAAGGTCGAAGGAATAGCCGCCTGGATCCACGCCTCCCACCTAAAAGCTGCACCAAAGGAAAAAGATGAGTCCTGGCACGTGGAAAAGACTGTTCCTCTAGAGATTTGGATTTTTTAAAGGTAACCTTTACTGAAAAAGAAAAAAAGGAAGATATCAGTAAATGGGTACGTGGCATGATGTGGGGAATAGTTCTTTGGGAATATTGGAATGGAGGAGAAGGTTCCACCCTGATAATAAAACTAAGAATAGAAACCCCCCCTGCTCAGCCCATTGGTCCCAATGGAGTATTGTCTAAACAGAAGTCACATCCTCGGTTGCCTGTGCTAGCCCCACCCACTCCCCCTCTGCCTTCTCAGAATAATATAAAAACCTCTACCATCCCTGACCAGGCTGAGATTTCCCCCGAGGTACCAGGCACCCTGTCACTTAGTACGGGGCAGAGATTGCTGAATTTGATACAAGGAGCCTTCAATCTCCTGAATAATACTAACCCTGATATCACTAAGTCATGCTGGTTATGCCTGGCCTCAGGCCCCCCTTATTATGAAGGCATAGCTACTTTTGGAACTTATAATAACACTACCAGTCATGATTTTTGTAATTGGGGATCAAGAAATAAACTCACTCTTACAGAAGTCTCAGGAAAAGGAATATGCCTCGGTAACCCGCCTAGAGCATATCAACACTTGTGCAATGTTACTGTTAAAAGCCCTCAGACCTTTTCCAATTATTACCTGGTACCCAGCTTAGCTTCTATGTAGATCATTCTGGAATTATAAAAGACTCCATGTCTAAACTGAGGGAAAGGTTAGATAAACGCCTACAGGAACGGGAATCTCAACGAGGATGGTTTGAAGGATGGTTCAGTAAATCTCCATGGTTTACTACTTTAATATCTTCCCTTTTAGGACCTATTCTGATTCTGCTTCTGTTACTCACTGTTGGCCCTTGCATTCTGAACAGATTAGTAACTTTTATTAGAGAACGGATTAGTGCAGTACAAATCTTAATGTTAAGACAGCATTACCAGTCTGTACCTAATTCTGAGAAAGAATTTTATGTTAATACAGAATTCTAGTTCTATGATTAGAACTATGCATAAGAAGAAGTGGGGAATGAAAGGACCAAACTAACGCCATGACAGGCCTCAGAAAGCCTCAGAAAACAGAAGGCCTAAGTTTCAGTTTCCCCGAAACCACCTGAAGGAATAGGAAAATTTTAAGTAAGCTCTGACCCTTGGCCTGAGTCATAAAAACCGGCCTGAACACAATGACACAATGGCCTGCAAACCCGTGCCTAGGTAATCCTCCCCAAAACTGATAGATTGTGAAGATAAAGCCCTGTGAGACTCTACTGTGAAGATAAAGCACTGTGAGACCCTAATTGAAATATTTTTGCTATTGAATCATCAGCAGACCTCCCCCCTGCCTCCCCCTGGTTGTGGTCCCTTTTCCTTTAAAACCTCCTGTGATTTCTGCTCGGGGTCGGACTCTGCTCCTGCGTGAGATATGAGTCTTGACCCCAGCGCGCTGGTGAAATCAATAAACCTCTTGCTGTTTGCATCAAGACCGGTCTCTTGTGAGTATTTGGGTCGCCGTCCATCCCGGGGCTGAGCAGGGCCTGCTTTCCAGGGCCTTACACTATCAGTGTAGTAAGATGCTGTAGAACCATTACTTATCTTCTCCATGCTGTACTGCCCTCTCTGGGATCTACCTATAATGTGATTCAAATCCCTTAATCCCCTTCTCCCTCCCCACCCACTACCCCTAATGCCTCCCCTTTGGAGTGGTTACAAGGCCCTTCTTGGAGTCTGTGAGTCTGCTGCTAGTTTGTTCCTTCTGTTCTGCTTTCTTGTGATACTCCACAAATGAGTGAAATCATTTGGTACTTGTCTTTGTCCACCTGGCTTATTTTACTGAGCATAATACCCTCTAGCTCCATCGATGTTGTTGCAAATGGTAGGATTTATTTTCTTTTTATGGCTGATTAGTATTCCATTGTGTATATGTACCACACTTCTTAATCCATTCATTTATTCATGGACACTTAGGTTGTCTCCATATCTTATCCCTTGTAAATAATGCTGCTATAAACATAGGGGTAACGTATTTCATTTCAAATCAGAGGGCTTGTTTTCTTTGGGTGAATTTATAGGGGTGGAATTACTGGTTTAAGTGGTATTTCTATTTTTAGTTTTTTGAGTAACTTCCATATTGCATTCCACAATGGTTGAACCAGTTTATAATGCCTCAAACAGTGTAGGAGCACTACCTTTTCTCCACATCCTCACCAGCATTTGTGATTTCTTGGATTTTGGATGTTGGCCCTCCTAACTGATGTCAGCTGCTGTCTCATTGTGGTTTTATTTTGGATTTCCATGATGAATAATGATGTGGAGCATATTTTCATGTGCCTGTTTGGAATTCAAATTTCTTGACTGGAGAAGTGTTCAGATCCTCCATCCATTTTTTGATTGGGTTATTTGTTTTTTGGGTATTGAGGCATATGAGTTCTTTACATATTTTGGATGTTTACTCCTTACCAGTTGTGTCATTTATGAATATATTCTCCCATACTGTAGGATGCCTTTTTTTTCTGCTGATGGTGCCCTTTGCTGTACAGAAGCTTTTAGTTTGATGTAGTCCCACTTGTTCATTTTTGATTTGGTTCCCTTGCCCAAGTAGATGTGATCAGGAAAAAGTTGCACATTTTTATATTCAAGAGATTTTTGCCTATGTTTTCTTCTAAGACTTTTATGGTTTCCTGACTTACATTCAGGTCTTTCATCAATTTTGAGTTTATTTTTGTGTATGGATATAGACAATAATCCAGCTTCATTCTCTTATATGTAGTGGTCCAGTTTTGCCAACAACAGCTGTTGAAGAGGCTGTCATTTCCTCATTGTGTATCCAATGCTCCTTTATCATTTATTAATTGACCATATATGATTGGGTTTATATCTGGGCTTTCAATTCTTTTCCATTGATCTATGTGTCTGTTCTTGTAACAATACCAAATTGTTTTGATTATTGTGACTTTGTAGTAGACCTTGAAGATAGTTATTATAATACCCCCAGCTTGGTCTTCCTTCTCAGCATTGCTTTAGCTAGTTGGGCTTTTTTGTGGTTCCATATTAATTTAAGAACTATTTTTTCTAGTTCATTGAAAAATGATGTTGGTATTTTGATAGGGATTACATTGAATCTGAAGATTTCTTTAAGTAGGATGGCCCTTTTCACAATATTATTTCTTCCTGTCCATGAGCATGGGATGTATTTCCATTTATTGGGGTCTTTTACAATTTCTCTCATGAGTGTCTTGTAGTTTCCTGAGCATAGGTCTTTCACTTCATTGGTTAGGTTTATTCCTAGTTATTTTATTCTTTCTGATGCAATTGTAAATTGAGCTGTTTTCCTGATTTCTCTTTCTGATACTTCATCCTTAGTACATAGGTATGCAACAGATTTCTGTGTATTAATTTTGTATCGGGCAACTTTGCTGAATTCAGTTGAGTTATAGTCATTTTTGGTTGGATTCTTTAGTTTTATTTTAGGTACAATATCATGTCATCTGTAAACAGTGACAGCTTAACTTCTTCCTTACCAGTCTGGATGTCCTTTATTTCTTTGTGTTGTCTTATTGTCATGCTATATGACCTCCAGTACTATGCTGAATAAAAGTGGAGAGAGTGGGCATCCTCATCATGTTCCCCATCTTAGAGGAAAAGCTTCCAGCTTTTAACTTTTACGTATGATGTTGGCTGTGGGTTTGTCATATATGGCCTTTATTATATTGAGGTACTTGTCCTCTATACCCATTTTGTTGAGTTTTTATCATGAATGCCTGTTGAATATTGTCAAATAACTTTTTCAGCATCTATTGAGGTGATCATGATTTTTGTACTTTTTCTTGATTATGTGGTGTATAATATTGATTTTTGAATATTATACTATCCTAGCATCACTGAAATAAATCCCGTTGGTCATGGTTTATGATCTTTTTTGTGTTTTTTTAAAATTCTATTTGCTAATATTTTGTTGAGGATTTTTACATCTGTGCTCGTCAGAGATACTGGTCTGTAATTTCCTTTTTTGTGGTGTCTTTGCCTGGTTTTAGTATTAGAGTTATGCTGGCCTCACAAATCAGTTAGGAAGTATTCCCTCCTCTTTTACTTTTTGGCAAATTTTAAGGAGAATGAGTATTAGCTCTTTTAATTTTTTGTATAATTAAGCCATGAAGCCATCTGACCCAGATCTTTTGTTCTTAGGTTGATTTTTGATTACTGATTTAATTTCATTGATGGTAATTGGTCTGTTCAGATTTTTTGTTTCTTCCTGGGTCATTCTTGGAAGGTTGTATTTTTCTAGAAAATTGTCCATTTCTTCCTGGTAATCTAGTTTGTTGGCATATAATTTTTCATGGTATTCTCTAATAATTTATTGTATTTCTGTGGTGTTCATTGTCATTTTTCCTTTTTCCACGATTTTTTCAATTTTAATTCTGTTTATGTTTGTACATTCTCTTTATTTTTTTTTATAAAGTCAGTCTAGTGCTTTATCTCTGTTGTTTATTTTCCCAATGAACTAGCTCCTGGTTTCAGTGATTTTTTTCAGTCGTTTTATTCTTCTCAATTTTATTTCTTTCTGCTTTGATCCTTTTTATGTCTGTCCTTCCACTCACTTTGGGCCACACTTGTTCTTTTTTGAGTTTCATTAACTGTGATTTAATACTGTTCATTTTCGATTGTTCTTGTTTCTTCATGCAAGCCTGTATTGCTATATAGTTTCTTCTTAGAACTGTCTGCATGGCATCCCACAGTTATTAGGATATTGAGGTGTTTTCATTTGTCTCCATATATTGCTTAATCTCTGTTTTTATTTGGTCATTGTTCCACTGATTATTTAGAAGTGTGTTGTCAGCCCCCATGTGTTTGTGGGCTTTTCTGTTTTCTTTGCATTATTTATTTCTGGTTTCATAAATTTGTGGTCTCAGAAGCTTGTTGGTATAGTTTCAGTCTTTTTTATTTTATTAAGATTCTCTTTGTGGCCTGGTATGTTATCTATTCAGGAATACATTCCATGTACACTTGAGAAGAATGTGTATCCTGCTGCTTTTGGATGGAATGTTCTATAGATGTGTTCATATCTTCTAATGTGCTGTTCAGTATATCATTCTATTTACTTATTTTCTGTCTGGTTGGTCAGTTCTTTGGAGTGAGTGGTGGGCTGAAGTCTCCTAAAATGAATGCATTGCATTCTATGTCCCCCTTTAATTTTGTTAGTGTTTATTTCACATGATAAGATTCTCCTCTTTTTGGTTCATAGATATTTATAATGGTTATATCGTCATGTTAGACTGACCCCTTTATCATTATGTAATGTCCTTCTTTGTTTCTTGTGACTTTCTTTGTTTTGAAGTCTATTTTGTCTGATACAAGGACTGCAACTCTTGCTTTTTTCTCCCTATTAGTTGCATGAAATATCTTTCTCCATCCGTTCACTTTTAGCCTGTGTATGTCTTTGGGTTTGAAGTGAGTCTTCTGTAGGCAGCATATAAAATGGGTCTTTTTTTTTTGTCCATTCAGTGACTCTGTATCTTTTGATTGGTGCATTCAGTCCATTTACATTTAGGGTGATTATTGATAGGTATGTCCTTATTGTCACTGAAAGCTTTAGATTTGTGGTTACCAAAGGTTTAAGGGCAGCTTCCTTACTATCTAACACTCTAATATAACTTGCTTATTATGCTATTTCAAACATAATCTAAAGGTTATTTTTTTCTCCCTTCTTCTTCTTCCTCCACTCTCTATGTATTAGGTGTCATATTCTGTACTGTTTGTGTATCCCTTGAATGACTTTGTGAGTAGTTGATTTAATGTTGTATTTGCTTAGTAATTATTCCGTCTTCTTGCTTTACCGTGGTTGTATTTTCTCTGGTGACAGCTATTTAGCTTTAGGAGAACTTCCACACAGAGCAATAGTTTCAAAACACACTGTAGAAATGGTTTGTGGGAAGGAGAGCTTCCACCCAGAGCATTCCTTTCAAAATACACTGTGGAAATGGTTTATGGGATTTAAATTTCCTCAACTTTTGCTCATCTGGAAATTGTTTAACCTCTTATTCAAATTTAAATGATAATGTTGCTGGGTAGAGTTTTCTTAGTTGGAGGCCCTTCTCTTTCATTGCATTAAATATATCATGCCACACCCAACTGTCATGTAATGTTTCTGATGAAAAGCCTGCTGATGGCCTGATGGGTTCTTTATATGTGATCTGTTTTCTCTCTCTGCATTCTTGCAATACTCTCTCTTTGTCCTTCATTTTGCCCTTTTAAGTGTTATATGTGTTGGTGTCTTCCTAGGGTCCTTTGTGTTGGTATATCTCTGCATTTCCATGACCTGTGAGACTATTTCCTTCCCCAGATTGGAGAAGTTTTCAGCAATTATTTTCTCAGAGAGACTTTCTATCCCCTTTTCTCTATTATTCTTCTTCTTCTGTTACCCCAATAATGCAAATATTGTTCTGTTTCAATTGGTCACACCGCTTTCTTATTATTCATGTTATATGTAGTTTTGGGAAGAGGTTCATGACTCACTTCTCATGTCACAATCTTTTTCCCATCTCATGCTGCAGTGAGGATTTAGTAATGTATGAACCATTATGTTGTATACTTGAAACCAATATAATAATGTATACCAACTATACTTCAAGAAAGAATTATAATATTGGAGTTGCTTATGTACAGGAACTGTAGGCATGCACACAGTTGTAGTATATACTTCCCTTTTTCCAGTGTGTATTTGCCAATTTAAGTTCTCAATAGCCCTGCATGTTGATCTCATCCTTTCATACCTTTGACAGCACATGATTTTGTTTTCATTCTAGCTAAACTGATGTCTGTATTATAGTATCTCACTGTGACTAATATTATCATTTCTCTGAAACTAAAAGTCTTATTTTATTTTAATTTAATTGTAAATATATGTATCCTGTCTTATGTATGGTATGCCCATTTTGTGTTCGACCCATCTTTTCTAGTGGGAGTGATGGATTTTGTAGCTGTGCTCCTGGGTGGTGGTCCCATGGCTTGGATCCTTTACTCCTACTCTAAGGTTGTTTCCTCCATACATAGAACATCATCAGCTCAGGGGAAATATAAAGTATTTCCCATCTGTGCACGTCACCTCCCCATTGTTTCCTTATTTTATTGTATGAGCAGAGCCGTGGGCCTCAGCCCTGTGGTCACACCCAGCTCCCACTCCAGGGCCGCAGCCTCAGGGATGCACATTGCCATCCCACCCGTGTCGCCCCCATTCATCTACAGTTTCAGAAGTCAAGACATAAAGAGGGCTGTGAAAGCATTATTTGGAATGTAAAAAAGGACCAATTGTCCCGTGAATGAAGAAATGCCCGTGATTGCAGGGCTTGAAGCCTCAGAGCCAGATATTTTCTTCTCCATTCAATTTATGTAAATCAGTTTATTAAGTTTTGTGATCTCTCTGCTATCCATGAGATTTCTCCTTTGTCAATTTCTAAGTGTCCCAATATTTCCCACATTGGATATGATGTTGTGAAATTCCTACTTATCTCAAGAGACTTCATGGATCACTTAAGAACAATTTCTTCTCAAATAAAACATATGATATTTACTAGTTTTTTCTTTTGTTTGACCTCCGAAATCATCATGAGTTGTATTACACCTATGGAAAAATGAGCTTTTGCCAGCCACAGCTATTTAATGATTTTATCAAAGAGGAAAATCTGACACCATTATTTTCCATGTGTGAACATCATGCCCTGGTATATCACTAGCTCAATTACTTTCCTGATACTGTGGTTTAATATGCAGTGGGTAGGGTGGTAAAAATATATCAGGGTAGGGCAGCAAGGCAAGAACTTCCTCCCACAGGCACACTCAGTAAGCAACTTCAGCAAAACAACTAACCCTGAAATGACCTGAAGATTGCAGAACACATGGTGAAAAAGAAAGGACACATTTGGAAGGGCAAAGAGGCAGAGCCATAATTGACTGGGACCCAAACTCTTCCCCCATGCCAGCACAAAAGCAGGAGGGAGAAGAATGGAGTAGGGAATGATGAATGTTCAGGAATCTTGCACACATGGCTGTGGAGATCTGTTCTGGCAATATGAGTCCACATTGCATTTTGAATTGGTGATTAATGGAGCTGGACTCCAAGGAGAGTTGAAGCACTCTGTGGGGCCAAAACTTCTGTTGTTGTTGGAGGTTAGACACAATACAGCAGTCCCACAGAGATCAAACACAGATGGAGGGATGTTCTGACCTAAGCAGGGTCTTCATGAAGCAACAGTCAGATGAAAATGCCTATATTGTGTTTCTAACATTCCTGATGATGTGCATGGTTTTAATACTCTTCTGTCTTGAACCAATTTGTGTCATTTTACTCATGTATGTAGGGTAATCTTCTAGTTTACAGGGATAAAAATGAGTTTATCAATTGTGAGCTGAATTAAGTCCATTATTTTAACATCTACATATGAACCTTTACTTTTTCCCAGTTAGAGGAGATATGCCCCACCCATTAGGGCACAGCTTCTTGTGTTTCAGATCCTGCCCTGAGTCATACACGACTCTCTTTTTTTACTTCTAACAAATTTATGACAGCATAATTGCATGCAATAAACTGTACCAATTTAAAGTGTAAGTGGAATAATTAAAAATTTTATAATAAAAGCATGCCTACTGCATATTTCTATTTATGCAAAACTCAAGAAGTATGTATTATGTGTAATTATGATATAATTATTAAAAATGCAATTCCCCCTACATCTGTGTCTTTAGGTTTGAAAATAATGTGAAATTGTAAACATAACTTCTGAACGATGCTGTAATGAAAAGCAAAATCTATAGAAATACATTGTTGAATCCAAATAACAAATTCAAGGATAAAGGGATGTTTGTGTGTACATATTCGAATATAATTTTCTGTCAGATAAAGACACACATATATACACATGCACAAAGACTTCTTTAAAATCACATGTATTATGGTGAAATAAGCCTTTTATAAAGCTAGAGAATAAGGAAAGGGAAATCACATATGTTGGAATCAACTTGAAATTCAAGATCTGCTCCAAGAGTATGAACTTACATTGCATGGTGCTCTGGAGATTAGAGGGGTTGGAAAGCAAAGACAGGCAGAATACTCAGAGAGACTGAGGTTCCGGTCAGTTGTGGAGAAGGGGATTAAGGAGCATTATGATTAGCACATATTATGCAGGTGGGTCATGGGAAACACAGTGCAACATGGAAAAGACAAATAATGACTCTATAACATCTTACTGTGCTGATGGACAGTGACTACAATGGGGTGTGTGGGGGACTTGGTAATATGGGTGAATGTTGTAACCACAATGTTGCTCATGTAAAAACTTCATAAGATTGTATATCTATGATACTTTAATAAAATAAATAAATAAGGTGGTTTCAACATGAAATACCTTATCCAGGGGAAACTAAATGAATGAATCAGAACAATTAAGTGCAGTTCTTCTGAACAATATTGCAGTTGGATAAATGTCTGTACTAGATTCCTATTGTTGCTATAACAAATTACTACCCTGGTGGCTTAAATTTCTTTGTCTTAAATTTCTAGAAATCAGAAATTGGAATGGGTCTCACTGGGGTAAAAAAGACATCTGCAAGGCTTGAGTCAATCCAGACTCCAGGGAATAATTCTTTACCTTTCTAAATTACTTTCTAGTGGCCACCTGTATTATTTGGGGCATGGATATTTCACCATCTTTAAAGCCATCAAGCACGGAATCTTCTAATCTTTCTGTGAGTCCACATTTTATTCTTTTTCACACTTAGAGCATCACTATGATTACACTAGTCCAACATGGATAATCTACACTAATCTTCCCATCATAATGTAAATGATTATCAGATTTACTGCACATGCTACCTCTACTCCTCTTGTTATGTTAACACCTAAATACAAAATTTCAGGGGTGCAGGTGGCCAAAATATGGCAGACTCAGGCAGAAAGGCAAAAACTTCCTCCTACATACACACTAAGGCAGTAACTTCAGCAAAACAACTAACCCTGAAAATGACCTGAAGCCTGCAGAGCACATGGTGAAGTAGAGAGGACACATTGAGAAGGGCATAGTGGCAGAGCCATAATGGATAAGGACTCACGATGTTCCCCAATCCAAGAGCACAGTCAGGAGGGAGGAGAACAGAGTAGGGCAGGGACGAATGCTCAGGGATCGGGCACACATGGCCCTAGAGATCTGTTCTAGGAATATGAGTCCACATTGCATTTGGGATTAGTGATTAATGGGTTTGGACGCCAAGGAGAACTGGAGCACACTGAAGGCCCAAAACTTCTTTTGCTGCTGGGGGTTAGGCATTGCTATGCAGTCCCACAGAGACCAAACACAGATGTGACAGTTTGAAAGGTTTGCCAGCAGTTGGATGGGTGCCAGAGGGTGAGGAATGAAGGGAGATCTCTGGAGGAGAGAGGGCAGGCAGATAAGGCCTTCCCTGTGCTCCCTCACCCAATGGAGTTACAGCTTGTTGCAGTCAGCTTCAAATAGCTCCATCTTCCTCATTAGTGTCTCAATTCTGTGGAGGCATTACCTTGGATACCTATCCTCCTTTGCCCACTTAGCCCAGCAGCAGTCCAACTTTATTGAATGGCAAGTGGAGGGGAAATGACACTTTCCTGACTTCCCCAGCCCTCCCTGAGGCCAACAGGAAAGGGGCCTATATAAACCAGCACTGAAAGTCTCATCTCCCTGCTGCATTTCACCCGATGCTGCCACCACTCCAGTTTCTGGTCTCCTGAAACTTTGCTGCCCGGCAGCCCTTCAGCAGCCCAGGGCACTGGGCAGAGTTCTTTATATAGAGTCAATAACTATGTATTACCAACACATGTGTATTGAGTAAGCCAACCAGGGGCCAGCGAGAATCCTAGCCATAGGAACCCTCATTTTCTCCACAATTCAATAACCAAAGCCAGAAGCATGAGGCCACAGAACTTGGGGTTCCTGATGGCCATGTGGTGCAAAGGGTTACAGAGAGCCACACACAGGTCATAAGCCATCACTGTTAAGAGGATGTTGTCTGATGTTCCAAAGAGCATAAAAAACCATCTTGATGAGGCAGCTTTCATATGTTATGACTGTGTTCTGAGTCTGGATATTCAGCAGCATCTTGGGGATGGTGATGGTGAAACAAGTATCTGAAAAGCATAGTTTTAGAGGAAGAAGTCCATGGGGACGTAGAGGTGGAAGTCAGTGATAATGGCCAGGATGATGAGAACGTTCCCAATGAAGGCGACCAGGTGCATGATTGGAAGGGCCCAACGATGACAGGAAGTAATTCTACATCTTTTGAAAGCCCCAGGAGGATAAATTCTGAAAGATGTGTTTGGTTTCCTGGTGCCATGAAGCTGATGAAACAGCAGAAATAGGAACAATAGCAATTCAAATTTAGCCATAAGAAGTGATCAAGAAATTACCTGAGAAGGAATCAAATTATCCGACAGTAACTGAATGGATTAATCAGCTGTGGTGCATCCAGACAATGGAATATTACTCTGTGCTTTAAAAAATGAGCTTTAAAGCCACAAAAAGACATAGGAGAATCTTAAATGCATATTATTAAGAAAAAGAAGTCAATCTGAAAATGTTACATGCTGTATGTTTCCAACAACATGTCATTCCGCAAGAAGAAAGGGCAGAACTATGGAAAGAGAAAAAAATGAGTAGTTGTTGCCAGGGATTGTGCTGTGAGTGGAATGATATGAAGTGGAACACAAAGGAATTTTAGATCAGTGCAAAAATTTCATGATGCTATAATTATAGATATGTGCGTGTTTTGTGCTTCTGTCAGCTTGTTGATAACCAGTGTTGTGGCAGGCCCTTGTGTTCCCATGATTGCAAGACATCCTCAGCAATACCCTCCAGGAGACTTTGAAAGAAAAAAATGTATTACTCACAAGTCCTGGAAAACATATGACACACCTAGGTCCACATGGCAAGGTCACTGATAGAAAGGGAGAGAGAGCACATGTGGACTTGGGTTTCTGCCTTTACTGGGGTCAGGGGTGAGGGACTAGCATTTGTGTGTTCACTCTCTATCAGTGAATTTAAAACATAAGTGCAGGAATCAAAGCATGAGAAGAGGGAAAGGAGGGAATGGTCTGTTATCTAAATTAACCATATTCCCAAAACAAAAGAAATAGAGGGGACTTTCCTGGCTCTTTGTCTAGTTGCGTGGCTGGCAATGAGTTTTTTGCTCTGAATATAACCGTATTTTAAGTGGATTCCTCTTTGAGGTGGAGGTGTCAGTAAGATAATGATGTGTCAATGTAGTTTAATCACTTGTAACAATTGAACTGCTCTGGTGGAGGAGGTTGGTAATGGGGATGGATATGCCTGTGTGAGGGCAGGGAGTAAAGTGAAATTGCTGAATTACCATAAATTTCCTCTAAAATAAAAGCCTTAATTTTTAAAAGCTTAAAAAATCCCAGAAATGTTATAATTTTATTTTACACACATTTCATTAGTTACTTCCTGTATATTATCCATAAATCTGGTGTCCATTATTTGAAACTTTCAGGGAATCCCAAATGCTCCACCTTCTCCTTGATGCCAAAGATGTTTAACCATCCTTGAACTCAATCCAAACATTTACCGCAAAATGGTATACTGAAAGGGAGGCCTTATGATTGAAAGCGAGCACCAAGGAAGGTAAATTGGAGAAGAGTGTTTTAGTGTATACGGAATATTTATCTATAATCAGATACGGTAACTTGGCAGGATGCTGTATCATTAAATTTTCCTTTACCTGTTATTCTTCTTGATGTCCTCAGAGTCACCGCCAATAAAGGAGTCCCCTGCGCTATCCCACATCCCCCATCATCTGTGAGGATGCCGTGGCTCACCTCGATGTTATCAGGTAGCAGTGTGAGGCCAGCGATCCAGTTTCCTCCTTGGGTGATGGATGAAGTTGGGGGCTCTGCCCCTGCACAGGCAGTGAGACGGAACCACTCATGAGCCTATGGAAGACATTATTTTGGTTTCCTCATCACTGATTTAGTACAGTAGTCTTCAGGGGTGCAGCAGTAGCATTTATATTGTCTGTGGCTTTAGGGTATGGATTCCCATGAGCCTCATTAATGAGGAATCCTTTTTATCTCCCTACTTTCTGACAGATTTAGTTCTCCGGAGGTAAGAGAGAAAAACATAATACCAAGTTGTGCCAATTTTAACCCTTGGGAGATATCTTTGGAGCCGCAAGTTCATCTGTTATTCTATTGGATTATTTTCCAGGAGGAAATCATCTCCCTCTAGATGTGATATCTATAATGCAGGGTACTCCCTAATGGTTTTCCCATCCATCTCTGGGATACATTTCCTTCTCCAAAGACCTAAAGAAAAGAGTCAAACATCCCAGGGTTGTGAAAATATTTCTGACCACATCCAACCATATAAACAGGCTGACCACTGTATTTTTGGTAATGATTTCCATTTGGATTAGTTGGCAATACAACCAAGATTAGGGGAAATCCCTTCCTATCAAAATCATATAGGGAGAGACACTTACAAATTGGTCTCACAGACAAGGGTTTTTGGAGTATCTCCATGTGTTGGGATCCGAAGATGCAGAAACTGCTTTTAAATCATCTTTTTAAAGGGAGCAGGACCTGTTGCAAGACTGGCTTCCACATGGTGCTCAAAGTATATTTCACAATACTGCATGCCATATAACAATATGTCAATATATTCAAGGAATTATATCATTAGATATAAGAGGACATTTTACAGTTCAGAGCAGTGAGAGTAGTTACATACATGTCAATCATTTACAGTAAGTGCAATAAATGTGTTGGTAGATTTCTACACTATGAATGAGAAGTTGTGTATGCATGCCACAGAAGATCCAGTCTATTTGGGGACATTAGGAGAGAAGAGGGAAAAATCCTTGTGAGTATCAGCCTGTGAAGCCCCAAATAAAAGGATGAGGTGATGTTATCCAGATGAAAGTGTGGACAGAGTGCAAATTAGGCAGAATCTTCATTCATAAGTCTACTTCTAGTCCCTTCACCAAAAATGGTAATGTTGAAACTTGCTAAACTAGGGTGCCAAGTTACAAAATTCTTTAAAACAAATAAGAAATTCAAGTTTTTGGGTCAGAGGCACAGATACCAGCTGAGATGGGTCTCTAGAATCCGAAACCATTCCCTAATGCTGAGCACCTAGACAAGGCACCCGGTTTTTCATTTAAATGATGATTATGGCATATTGTTAATACACTCGGTCCAGAGGGAACTGATGCCCAAGGAGTTTAATGGAGGCAAAAGACTCTCCAAGAGAAATCAGTTGGAAAATCAATAAAAAGTGAGTTACAACATTCACATGCTCTCTATGGGGCTTCACATTGCCAACAAAGAAATGCACACAATATTTTTATTCATTAGTATCTAAGACAGGGCCCAACAATTTTGGTTATCCATGAAAGTTAAATGAAACATTAAAGGTCCCTCGATAGAGTATTCAATTGCTAAGTTATTAGGTGATTTGTTTTCAATGGAGCACGTACAGAGTCAAATCTCTGTCCTTTATTAGAAAGAACATATATGGTGTGAGGAAGATGTTTCTCACAGACAGCTCTAACTTGACTATTCTCTGGCTTTAGTGAGATTTCTGGAATCTTTAATGTATATGAAAGAATTTACTTTCTTCTATGGCAAAGCATCACTCATATATGGCATACCTACATGAATGGGATATAGACTGAGAAACACATGTGCATGAAGGCTGCAGCAGAGCCTGAGATAATATGGCTTAAGGAATTAATGCTGGTATGTAATACTCGCAAATAATTAATGCTGATACCTAATACCAGTAAAGTCACATGTTTTGCATACTGTATTCCTTTAATTTTTTGGATTTTGCTTGCTTGTTTGGCATCTTTTTAAATTTAATAACTACAACCCTCATATACTGCTGGTGGGAAGGTAAAATGGCATGGCGACTATGGAAAACAGTTTGACAGTTCCTCGAAATTGAAACACAAAATCACCATGTGATGATCCATCAATTCTACTTTTGAGAATATATCCCAAAGAACTGAAATCAGGTATTCTAACAAATATATGTGAAAAAATGTTCATAGCATCACTATTTACAATAACCAAATGGTGGAAATAACCATAGACTCATGAATGCCCATCCAATTTTCCAACCAAATATTTGTCAGTATTTGACAAATGGGTAAAGACAATCTGGTGTGTCCATGTGGTGGAATATTATTTAACAACAAAAAGGAGCATAAATTGGTAATACAGGCTATGATGTAGGTAAAACTTGAAATATTATGCTAAGTGAAAGAAGCAAAGCATCACATAATGTGTAATTCCATTTATATGGATTTCCAGAATAGGAAAATCCAGAGACAAAAAGATTACTGATTTTTAAAAGTGTGGAGAGGGGATATTAGGAAGTGACTTTTTAACATGCACTGAGCTTCCTTTGGGTGAGATAAAAATATTTTGGAACTAAATAGACATGATAGATGCACTGCATTGTGAATGAGATGACAATTAATCTACACTTTGAAATCATTAATTACATATTAGGTGAAATTCACCTCTAAATAAATCAATGACATCACTCTGTATATGTCATTCAGCTAATTACTTTTTTCAATCCTAATTATGGTTCAATATGTACTGATGTTCTTACACCTAATATAGATCATAGGTTGGAAAACTATAGCCTGGGGGCCACGGCCTCTATTTTTTGCAACTTTTCCTGAATCAGTATTGATCAATTGTTTGCATCAGACTCCATGCAGGCTTTCAGTTACTTGAAAACCAGAACATATCACAGAAGTCAAGCACGTTACATTTCCATGAAGAATACTACCCAACTACCACAAAAAGCAAGGCTAGCTTATTTTTAGCAGAATATTAATTATTTAGAATCATTCACAGTGGACTGAAGTTTTAATTTTCTTCTTATCTGAAGAACATTGCACCCCTAGAGGCAGAGGAGATATGGATCATCACTTTTTTTAATATAATTTATTTTATTATCATTAATCTACAATTACATGTGCAATATTATGGTTATTAAGTACACTTTCATCAGGTCCCACCCCCGCCAACCCCATTACAGTCACTGTCCATCAGCATAGTGAGATGCTATAGAATCACTACTTGTCTTCTCTGAGTTGTACTGCCCTCCCCGTGCCCCCCCCAACATTACATCTGCTAATCGTAATGCCCCTTTTTCCCTCTTATACCTCCCTTCCCACCCATTTTCTCCAGTCCCTTACCCTTTGGTAACTATTAGTCCATTCTTGGGTTCTGTGAGTCTGCTGCTGTTTTGTTCCTTCAGTTTTTTTCTTTGTTTTTATACTCCACAGATGAGTGAAATCATTTGATACTTGTCTTTCTCGGCTTGGCTTATTTCTCTGAGCATAATACCCTCCAGCTCCATCCATGTTGTTGCAAATGGTAGGATTTGTTTTCTTCTTATGGCTGAATAATATTCCATTGGTATATGTACCACATCTTCTTTATCCATTCATCTACTGATTGACACTTAGGTTGCTTCCATTTCTTGGCTATTGTAAATAGTGCTGCCATAAACATAGGGGTGCATCTGTCCTTTTCAAACAGGGCTACTGCATTCTTAGGATAAATTCCCAGGAGTGGAATTCTTGTGTCAAACAGTATTTCTATTTTGAGTTTTCTGAGGAATCTCCATACTGCTTTCCACAATGGTTGAACTAATTTGCAGTCCCACCAGCAGTATAAGAGGTTTCCCTTTTCTCCACATCCTCACCAACATTTGTTGCTGTAGGTGTTTTGGATGTTGGCCATCTTCACTGGTGTGAGGTGATATCTCATTGTGGTTTTAATCTGCATTTCTCTGATGAGTAGCAATGTGGAGCATCTTTTCATGTGCCTGTTGGCCATCTGAATTTCTTCGTTAGAGAAGTGTCTGTTCATGTCCTCTGCCCATTTTTAATTGGATTATTTGCTTTATGTTTGTTAAGGTGCATGAGTTCTTTATATGTTTTAGATGTCAACCCTTTATTCAGATTTTTTATGAATATATTCTCCCATAATGTAGGATGTCTTTTTGTTCTACTGATGGTGTCCTTTGCTGTACAGAAGATTTTCAGCTTGATATAGGCCCACTTGTTCATTTTGCTTTAGTTTCCCTTGCCCAGGGAGATATGTTCATGAAGAAATTGTTCATGTTTATGTCCAAGAGATTTTTGCGTATGTTTTTTCTAAGAGTTTTATGGTTTCATGACTTACATTCATGTCTTTGATCCACCCTTGATTTTACCTTTGTGTATGGGGCTAGACAGTAGTCCAGTTTAATTCTCTTCCATGTAGCTGTCCAGTTTTGCCAACACCAGCTGCTGAACAGACTGCCATTTCCCCATTGTATATCCAAGGCTCCTTTATCCAATATTAATTGACTGTATATGTTTGGGTTCATGTTTGGATTTTCTATTGGCTTAGGCTGGTCTGTGGGTCTGTTTTTGTGCCAATACCAAATTGTCTTGATTACTGTGGCTTTGTAGTAGAGCTTGAAATCAGGTAGCGTAATTCCCCCTGTTTGATTGCTCCTTCTCAGGATTGCTGTGGCTATTCGGGGTCTATTGTGGTTAGATATAAAGTTTAGAATTATTTGTTCCAGTTCATTGAAGAAAGCTGTTGGCATTTTGATGGGGATTGCGTTGAATCTGTAGATTGCTTTAGGTAGTATAGCCATTTTTACAATATTTATTCTTCCTAGCCAAGAGCAAGGGATCAATTTCAATTTGTTAGTGTCCTCTTTAATTTCTCCTACGAGTGTCTTGTAGTTTTCAGGGTATACGTCTTTCACCTCCTTCGTTTGGTTTATTCCTAGACATTTCATTCTTTCTGATGCAATTGTGAATGGAGTTGTTTTCCTCATTGGTTCAGTGATATATGAAACCCTTTATGAATCTGCCTTTTACTAGAGGTTACTAGCATTTATGTCTCTGCTCTGGTCATACATATTCAGCAGCACTTTAAGATGGAGCCGAATCACAGGCAAATCCGCAATATGTTTCTTTTGAAACAATTCACCATCCTTCCAAGTCACCAAAGTTTAGTTCATGCTTCTTGGTCTCTACAGCTCATTCTTGGAATTTCATCCGGTTGGTCTTGAAGGCTGTGATCAGTTACTAGAAAGATATTTATGTTAGTCTATATGTTTCCTAGCTCTTGAATCATAAGAAAATTCCTGAATTTCACTTCACCAAAGGGATTTTTTTACCTCACATCTGAGCTTTGCCATGGACCACTCTTGAATGCATCTGTTGTGAATGTGCAATAAGGAGGTCTTAGATCACCAAGAAATAGGACAGACACACACCAGGTTGTCAGAAGTTCAACCTTTGTGAATCCTGTTATGGGCAATCCAGGAAGCAAAATCCTTGAAGCAAAAAGAAGGGGGCAAATTTCGGTTTCTTCCCAGTGTTTACAATGAGAAAGTGAGGGTAGGTGGGGTGCTCTTAAATCCATCAGCTCTGAACCAGTACAATGAAAACAATTAGCACCTGATATTTTTCCTCCGTTTCTGCAATCCCGCAGTGGCATAAGTTGTTCAATGACTTAACAGGAGACATTAAAACAAAATTCTCTCTTATTTTAGTTTCAAGGACTTGGCTGGCTTTGAGGCTATTTCTCTGGTGCCTTTAAATGCAAATGGGGGAAACCCATGGTTATAAAGCCACTACACCTGCACCCGTGTTTCAATCCCGTTACCTTATCAACACTTGCCCTTGTATTCCGTTGGCCAGTTTGACATCCTGAATAATGTGACTGGCAGAGTGTGTATGTCAGTGTCGGGCGCGGAATGGACACGAGGGGTGGCGGTGATTAGAAAGCAGGGCACACGTGGGAATTAACACTGGTAAATACTTGAGGTCTTTCAGATAATATCCCTGCAATAAAAATGGTAACCTCTTTTCCAGTAATAAAAGAAGTTGGGGAGAAATAAAAGTGTTAATTGGTGGGGGGTGCGGAAGAACTGAGGGAGCAGCGATTTTCCAAATATGGCCTCCCCACCCATTGCGCTGCAGTTGCCCGGGGTCCAGGCAGGGCGGACAAATGCTGCCCTAATTCCCCGGTAACTCCCAGCCCCGCCCGCACCGGAGAGGAGCCCGTCAGGCCACCGCAGCTGGCTGAGAGGGAGCCCAGCTCCGCATCGCTCTGGTGGAGCCCGTCATGGTCAGCTCTGGATGCTGGAAGCCTGGGGCTTTAACCAGAAAGAATTCCAAGGCTATACGCAGCGCATCACATTCCACAGAGGCCTGTTTCAAGTAGATTCTACTCCTGGTTTAGATTTTTTTTTAAAGGTGAGATTTATCTGTGAGAAAGCCTGCTAGCCACCGGTGGCAATGCAGTGGCCAGTCCTTCTACATAGTTTAGCCTACCCTGTATGGATGCATGAAAATAGAGAAACAAGGATGATTTTAACAACTTTAAGAATAAAGGTAATTCAATATTTCTACCTACATATTGCTCATTGTATTCTTGCTTCTGCAGAAAATTAAGATACAAATCTCAGTGAGCTGTGGCTCCATGGAGACCTAGAACCCTACAATGTACAATTGGCATGCATTCTGTCACTAAATGGGTGGTAGATGAAATAATGCTCTGCCGCTTGGCGCACAGGGCAGATATGGGACCTTCTTCCTTTTGCCCCCTAGAGCGAGGGTTAGCCTGGCGTTAGGATTAAAAATAAGGTCAAAGCTCCCTTTGAATGATTGTGTCACCTCTTCTGAATGTATTTAACTCATCTGTTCAGCATCATAGCTAAAAAACATAACCTAACAAATTATAAAATAAAACAACCGTTAGTAATGTTGGGGTAAGCATGCAAGTAGAATGAGATATCCTTGGAGGTCCTCTCTTATTCCAGAATTGAAGTTAATTACAGCTTTATTGTCAAAAGGCTTCTAGGCAGGAAAGCACTGTAAAAATAGTAAGTTCTTAGGGAAAATTTGAATCATTTTGTTGGTTTCTTTGAATAAAAATGTAGGTGTGATGACAGCATATATTTACAGGGTACTATTTATCATGAACCTTGTTGGTACGTTGTGTTGTACAAAACAGGTTGAATCCACGAATCTCTATTTTGTTGGCATTGATAGAAAAGAGTCATATTTTTCAAAGAAAGTGGTCTAACAGTGGAAAAATGAACATGCACATTTCTATTTTTAGATCCCTACAGTGTCTAATATTTCATTTGCACCTAGAGGGCTCATATTCTCACATTTACAGTTCTTTAACTTTCTGTCATTCACATATTTGTTATCAGAACGCATTGGCTTTTATTCCCCATTCAGTACGCTTTCCTTTCACATTTTCACAGTTAAGCTAATGTGTCTACAAGGAAAACACACACAGACACACGCACACACACACACACACACACGCACACACACACACACATACTGTCCTTTAAGGCCACAAATAAGAATGTAGGCATACTTGTGTGGGTCTTTTCAGTTTGTATTTATGAGACAGGGACCCTGGGTGTAGTCAGAGTAGGGTGAGGTCCTTAGTAAAAAGCAGGGTTCAGCGAGGTCAGGCAAAGGTCAAAAGGCCTGGAGCAACATCGCCTAGAATGCTTGAGTGTTTCACAAATAAAGAAGGGTATCTCAGTATAAGCCCTGACTTCACTGTAAACAGCCCTAGCAAGCAGAGATCCCAGCCCACCTTGATGGAGGGAAGGTGGCACATGTCCACACCCCTAAGCTGTTTTCTTCATTTTCTCATAAAATCCTCCTTTGCCTATAAAACCCCCTAGACAACGCACCAACACCGGCTCCCTTGTCTATTTCCACTCTATTTCTATGTAAAAGCCTGCACCTCACTCTTTTCCCATGGGTGCTCGATAAGCTATTTCTTCAGCTTCGTGAACAAGAATCTGGCATCATTTATACACAAGAGTTTCCAAATTAAGATTTTTCTAAAAATATCTGGCTCATAATACTTGAATTCACATTATTGTAAAATGCTAGCTCTACGTAAAAACAGGTCTTTAAAAAATGATAAAAACGAAGATGGAAACAGGAGCTTTTACAGAACTGTTTTGAACATAATTCCTTGGTTTCTTAACTCCTTCCTTTCCTGCCTTGGCACGATGTGAGAGTTACTGGAAAGAAATTCGAATGTGTAGAATTCTGCCTCAGGGCTAGATAAAATTTTCCTTTATTGCAAGCTTTCATGTGTGATATTAATCTTTCAAACATGAATGCCTTGAAGCAGAAAGGATAAATAAATGTTGACCCATGATAAATCCTCTCCTCCCTGGAGTCTCCCCTGCACACACCCCCATCATATCAGGGCAAAGGCACCTTATTTAGAGCCATTCAGGCAGCTCAAGGCTTTTGTTTTCTTTCTCACTTTTAATTATGCCTTTTCCCTCTTAGCTATGGAAACCTTTGCTCACCTCCACTACCCACCTGGTTTATTTCCTCCTCTCTTCTTCTACCCTGTCTCTCCATCCGTCTCCTTAACTCTGGAATCCCCTGAGCCATGGGAACAGGATCCTCATCTACCGTTACCAGGCACCAGGTGCTGTACTGCCAGGAAGGGCCTGTCCTCTCAAAAATTCAAAGATACAAAGCTCAAAATGTCTGGAGAATGTAGTCAGACAAAACAAGGCTTTGCAGACTTTTTATAAATAGATTCTGTTTCTATTTTGCTGCTGACAATACCAAGCAAATAAGCAATGTTGGTAGTCTGAGAACAGCTTTCTTTCAAGGTGTTCAATGAATCACAGAGAGAAGAGAAACAATGGCATGCTCTTGAAGCACAGATATTTTATAAGGGGAAACTGTATTGTTGTCTGTTTTTCTTTACTTCAAATACCAGACAGGAAAGTGGGACAAAGTAGCATGCATCTATTTGCCCAAAAAAAAGTCATATTAAAGAAAAAAGCGTAACTAGAAAACACCTGATAAATCCAGATAAAAAGTAACCAAATTTCCAATTACTGGACAAGGTAGTCATAAAGGGCATCTAGAAAATACTTAGCTCAATCCATTCCCTTGAAATGATAGACAGCTTCCCCCTAACTGGCAATGACTGTGTAGCTGATGCTTTGTATTTTAATGATGGGAAAAATTTCACGGTTCTGTTTGATTGTGTTACAAAGATATAATACTTTACCACAGTTATTCTTCAACCTTGGGAATATAGAAATGCATTTTCAAGTTTTATGCTAGACTATTCCAGGGTGTACCATTTAATGAACAGATACATTTTGCTCTTTCTATGACCTTGGCCAAGACACTTACCTTCTCTGAAACCCACCTTCCTTCTTTTGTTTAAAATACAGACAGTGATACTTGACCGTGTCTCTCCATACTTTTGTGAGGTTTAAAGGGCTGATACAGGTGAACATGCTATCACACGTAGTGAAGCGCCAATATGATTCTCTATTGGCCTAATTTTGCACGTCTACCTGGCTCTCCAGCCTGAGAGGCTGATCTTGTCCTTGTCAGCTCTATGCGATCATGCTGCCCTCTAGTGCCTGAGGTTCATAGATGCCCCAAGGGAGACTTGAAAGGAAAAAAAGAAGAGAATGCTTTTAAGTGGATTTAAAGGAAAGAAGGCAAAGAAGGGGAGGAGGGTGGTAGAAAATTAGGGATATAAAACACCCACAATCTCAGAAAAATAAGCACCAGCTTACTGAGTAAGAAGACCCGAAGCACAAGGTGGAAGAAAAGAAAAGAAATCGAACGTAGAGAGACATGAGACTGAGGTGACTGTGCCTCTGAGGCCAGGGAGACAGCAGAGCTGGTCTCTAGGTCCAGCTTGGTCACTGACCAGCACAGGACCTTACCCGCTCTGGCCTCCCAACCAGTCCTGTACCTGTGCAATGAGATCATTCAATAAAGGTACACCAAAGTGCTTAGGCAGGCTAAAGTTTTTGACGCCACATAAGAGGACGAGAGAAAAGGAGAACAGTAAGAGACATGAAAGAGTCTCGATGAAAGATCTGCCTGAAAATTTTGCAGAGTTGTCTTTGTGATGTGTCTGAAGTCAATTCAGTATTTCAGGATCTTAGTAATAATCAAGAGGCTGAATTTTGCAAATAAATGTGCATGACTTTAGTGACCACAGTATGTCCTGCATGGTACCTACCTCCTTCCCGAGAACTAAGCCTACGTGACATCACATCCCCTGACATTTAATACCTAGTTCAATTTCTAATTGATTACTGAAGAATCCCTTCACATTTTGGAAATTAGTCCCTCTTAAAACTTTCTGAGAGTTACGTGACCACACTGCAGCCCAGCTTCCCACTCCACATTATAGATGGTACCATCCCGTATACAGTCGGCCTGGGTGGTTATTTCCCTAAACCAATAGGTATTAGAGCAAAGTAATCAAAGTCCACAACAACTGAAATTCGAATAATGATGGTGCAAATAAATGGAGTGCTGTCAGGGACTTCCCTAGACACGTGCTCATTCATTGAGAGTATTTGCAATAATCGTACTAAAAGACAGGATGATGGGGTTCAATGGAAGGAGTACTTTGTTGGTCTCAGAGGGGTGGATTTTAATTCTGACAATGACATTTGCTAATTATCTGCTCTTCTGAGGTATTCTAAACTTATCTAAGCCTCAGATTCCTCCTCTGTGAAGTGGGAATTAGTTTATTCTTATTTATTGAATATTCACATTGTGCCGGGTACTGGGTTCAACTCCCAGAATGCAGGGTGATGAACGCACCCTGGTATTTCAAAGAGTCACGGTAAAGATCCAACAGGTATATCTCAAAGCTCTAGATACTATGTACCATATTGTACATTCCTAAAGCAATAAGGAAAGAAAATAAGCTTTCCTAACCCAAAGAGCAGCATTAACATTTGAGCTTCACCATGAGAGCCCGTTACTAGTGGCATCATCCAACAGGCAGTTTATTCCAGGGAGCAAAGACCCGTCAGCTCTCCGGGAGGGCTCTCCATTAGCAAGTGGAGAGAGCAGTTACTATGTAGCCTTCAGTTCCTTACAGCTTCCTCACAGACGGATGTCTCCCATCCTAATAGCTCTGGCTCAGAATGTAAGGGAATTGGTCCTGCCATCTCAATGTCACGTCTCATCTACGTGACATCTCCGTGTGCAGCCCTGCTCTGCAGAGGAAATCTAAAATTCTCCACGGGGCAACCACGTGGCCGGTAGGACACCTGTTCTCAGGCTTCTCTCCAAACCCTGGGGAAAGGCCAGGTGGTTACTCATAGAGGAGCGGGCCCTGGAGATGTAAGTGTCACAGAGCTTGTGGGGGTGGCATTTCCTGAGCCCTATGGTTCACACATATTAGTTAGCTTCCCCAGTGCTTGCAGCAGCAACTCTTAAAATAAGCCATGGAACAGATGAAGATAAACATGGTTAGTAAGGTATCTCCCCTAATACAGAGAAGTTAGAAAGTGCCACAGGGTGAATTTAACCCCAGATGAGTTCATTCTGGAACCGCACGCTGTCTATAAACTGAAGATAGTTAAAGGGTTGATAGTGTTATTAATAAGGCTTTCTCAAAGGATTTTCTGGGTTTGCAGAGAAGTTTGATAACTGGTATGTTTCCTTTTAGATAGTTCCCACCTGTCAGTCTCCTCGCCTTTTACCTTTCTTGTGTGCTTTCCTGGTTTGTGATTATTTTTCTTCTGTAGTTTGACTTTCTCCTTAGCTTTCAGATTCTATACATTTTACTCCCTTTATAAGTAAAAGGGGTTTTGATGTGAGCCTGACCAGGAGCCTTGTACTGAAGACTGAAACAGGGCTCTCATCTCCTTCCTGGTTCAGATGGAAATCTGAAAATTCACTAAAGGGAAATTAACCACAGAGGATATGACCTCACAAGCCTTTCCCATAAAGACCTGCTGAACATTGGACTTGACTTGGTCAACTTTTCCTATCAGTGTTTCAGGCTCTGGATCAGAAACAAGTGAGGGCTAAATTGTTTTTCCCCTTCAGGCAGCACATTACTATTTTGAACCTAGAACATCTATCACTCAAATTTGGCACAAAAACATGCCCTCAATTCATTAGCCCTATTCTGGAGATTCTGCTATGTATGTGTTCTGGCTTGCAAACTTCTGGGGGAACTATTCATCTCAGTCTGTGTTCTTTATTTCAATACATGTTTCAAGATGAAATTTCATTAACACATGTATTGCTTAAATGGACTTCTATAATCCTAGCATTTGAATTTAACCTGGTTGGTAACGTTTGGAACAGGTTCTGTCACTTATTCCAAAGGAAAAAAACACCTCCAAATCGTTTCACAAAACTGTTAAGGATAACATGTTGAAGTTTGCCTTCTCTTGGGTGAATGATAGGATGTGCTTTCCATGCGGGGGCTCATCCCTATTGTCATGGGATGTGCCATTTCATTGAAAAGAATTTCTGTTAGAAGTATCATAGAACAGCACACATGAAAACGGAGGAAATGACTTTACATGCAATTTTCTGGAATTTGGCTGCATTCAATGGGAAATAAATTTTCCCTGTAAAAACACTGAGTTGTTTGGACTTCACAGTGCGTAGGGGAGTTCATAAATGTAGAGCAATAACCCAGAAACTAGAGTGCTGAGTTCCATTTATTCCATCCTTACATCACTGCAGAGAAATTGTGTGAGTTCTTTTTAGATTTTAGATGTCAACTCTGTATCGGATATGTCATTTCTGAATATATTCTCCCATACTGGAGGATGTCTTTTTGTTCTACCGATGGTGTCCTTTACTGTACAGAAGCTTTTCAGTTCATATAGTCCCACTTGTTCATTTTTCCTTTGTTTCCCTTGACGGGGACATATGTTCATGAAGAAGTCGCTCATGTTTACGTCCAAGAGATTTTTGCCTATGTTTATTTCTGAGGGTTTTAGGGTTTCATGACTTACTTTCAAGCCTTTCATCCATTTTGAGTTTACTTTGGTGTATGGGGTTAGGCAGTATTCCAGTTTCATTCTCTTCCATGTATCTGTCCACCTTTGCCAACACCAGCTGCTGAACAGACTGTCACTTCCCCATTGTATATCCAAGGCTCCTTTACCCAATATTAATTGACTGTATACGTTTGGGTTCATGTTTGGATTTTCTATTCGCGTCCGCTGGTCTGTGTGTCTGTTGTTGTGCCCTTACCAAATTGTCTTGATTTCTGTGGCTCTGTAGCAGAGCTTGAAATCAGGGAGTGTGATTCCCCCTGTTTGATTGCTCCTTCTCAGGATTGCTTTAGCTATTCGGGGTCTATTGTGGTTAGGTATAAAGTTTAGAATTATTTGTTGCAGTTCAATGAAGAAAGCTGTTGGCATTTTGATAGGGATTGCGTTGAATCTGTAGATTGCTTTAGGTAGTATAGCCATTTTGACAATATTTACTCTTCCTAGCCAAGAGCAAGGGATCAACTTGAATTTGTTAGTGTCCTCTTTAATTTCTCTTAGGAGTGTCTTGTAGTTTTCAGGGTATAGGTCTTTCACCTCCTTCGTTTGGTTTATTCCTAGTCATTTTATTCTTTTTGATGCAATTGTGAATGGAATTGTTTTCCTGATTGGTTCAGTGATTTTTGAAACCCTTTATGAATCTGCCTTTTTCTAGAGGTTACAAGCATTTATGTCTCTGCTCTGGTCATACACATTCAGCAGCACTTTAAGATGGAGCCGAATCTCAGGCAAATCCCCAATATGTTTCTTTTGAAACAATTCACCAGCCTTCCAAGTCACCAAAGTTTAGTTCCTGCTGCTTGGTCTCTAGAGCTCGTTCTTGGAATTTCACCCGGTTGGTCTTGAAGGCTGTGATCAGATCCTAGAAAGATATTTATGTTAGTCTATATGTTTCCTAGCTCTTGAATCATAAGAAAATTCCTGAAATTCACTTCACCGAAGGGATTTTTTGTACCTCACATCTGAGCTTTGCCATGGACCACTCTTGAATGTCTCTGTTGTGAATGTGCAATGAGGTGGTCTTAGATCACCAAGAAATAGGACGAACACACACCAGGTTGTCAGAAGTTCAACCTTTGTGAAAGCTGTGAAGGGGAATCCAGGAAGCAAAATCCTAGAAGCAAAAAGAAGAGGGCAATTTTTTGTTTCTTCCCAGTGTTTACGATGAGAAAGTGAGGGTAGGTGGGGTGCTCTTAAATCCATCAGCTCTGCAACCAGTACAATGAAAATTATTAGCACCTGATATTTTTCCTGCGTTTCTGCAACCCTGGAGTGGCATAAGTTGTTCAATGACTTAACAGGAGACATTAAAACAAAATTCTCTCTTATTTTAGTTTCAAGGACTTGGCTGGCTTTGAGGCTATTTCTCAGGCGCCTTTAAATGCAAATGAGCGCAACCCGTGGCTATAAAGCATCTACTCCTGCAGACATGTTTCAATCCCGTTACCATAGCAACACTTGCCCTTGTATTCCGTAGGCCACCTTGAAATCCTGAATAATGTGACTGGCAGGGTGTGTGTGTCGGTGCAGAGCGGGGGATGGACACGAGGGGTGGCGGTGATTAGAAAGCAGGGCACACGTAGGATTTAACACTGGTAAAGACTTGAGTTCCTTCAGATAATGTCCCTGCAATAAAAACAGAAACCTCGTTTCCAGTAATAAAAGAAGTTGGGGAGACATAAAAGTGTTAATGGGTTGGGGGCGTGGAAGACCTGAGGGAGCAGCGATTTTCCAAAGATGGCCTCACCACCCACTGCGCTGCAGTTGCCCGGGGGCCAGGCAGGGCGGACAAATGCTGCCCTGTTTCCCCGGTAACTCCAAGCCCCGCCCCGCACCGCAGAGGAGCCCGTCAGGGCACCGCAGCTGGCTGAGAGGGAGCCCAGCTCCGCGTCGCACTGGTGGAGCACTTTATGGTCAGCTCTGGATGCTGGAAGGCTGGGGCTTTAACCAGAAAGCATTCCAAAGGCAATACGCAGCGCATCACAGTCCACAGAGCCCTGTTCCTAGTAGATTCTATTCCTGGTTTAGATTTTTTTTTAAAGGTGAGATTTATCTGTGAGAAAGACTGCTAGCCGCCGGTGGCAATGCAGTGGCCAGTCCTTCTACATAGTTTAGCCTACCCTGTATGGATGCATGAAAATAGAGAAACAGGGATGATTTTAACAACTTTAAGAAAAAAGGTAATGGATATTTCTTATCTACATATTGCTCATTGTATTCTTGCTTCTGCAGAAAATTAAGATACAAATCTCAGTGAGTTGTGGCTCCATGGAGACCTAGAACCCTACAATGTACAACTGGCATGCATTCTCTCACTAAACGGGTTGTAGATGAAATAATGCTCTGCCGCTTGGCGCACAGGGCAGAAATGGGACCTTCTTCCTTTTGCCCCCTACAGGGAGGGTTAGCCTGGCGTTAGGATTAAAAATAAGGTCAAAGCTCCCTTTGAATGATTGTGTCACCTCTTCTGAATGTATTTAACTCATCTGTTCAGCATCATAGCTAAAAAACATAACCTAACAAATTATAAAATAAAACAACCATTAGTAATGTTGGGGTAAGCATGCAAGTAGAATGAGATATCCTTGGAGGTCCTCTCTTATTCCAGAATTGAAGTTAATTACAGCGTTATTGTCAAAAGGCTTCTAGGCAGTAAAGCACTGTAAAAACAGTAAGTTCTTAGGGAAAATTTGAATCATTTTGTTGGTTTCTTTGAATAAAAATGTAGGTGTGATGACAGCATATATTTACAGGGTACTATTTATCATGAACCTTGTTGGTACGTTGTGTTGTACAAAACAGGTTGAATCCACGAATCTCTATTTTGTTGGCATTGATAGAAAAGAGTCATATTTTCCAAAGAAAGTGGTCTAACAGTGGAAAAATGAACATATACATTTCTATTTTTAGATCCCTACAGTGTCTAATATTTCATTTGCACCTAGAGGGCTCATATTCTCACATTTACAGTTCTTTACCTTTCTGTCATTCACATATTTGTTATCAGAATGCATTGGCTTTTATTCCCCATTCAGTACGCTTTCCTTTCACATTTTCACAGTTAAGCTAATGCGTCTACAAAGAAAACACACACAGACCCACAAACACACACACACACACACACACACACATACTGTCCTGTAAGGCCACAAATAAGAATGTAGGCATACTTGTGGGTCTTTTCAGTTTGTATTTATGAGACAGGGACCCTGGGTGTAGTCAGAGTAGCGTGAGGTCCTCAGTAAAAAGCAGGGTTCAGCGAGGTCAGGCAAAGGTCAAAAGGCTTGGAGCAACATCGCCTAGAATGCTTGAGTGTCTCACAAATAAAGAAGGGTATCTCAGTATAAGCCCTGACTTCACTGTAAACAGCCCTAGCAAGCAGAGATCCCAGCCCACCTTGACGGAGGGAAGGTGGCACATGTCCACACCCCTGAGCAGTTTTCTTCATTTTCTCATAAAATCCTCCTTTGCCTATAAAACCCCCTAGACAACGCACCAACACCGGCTCCCTTGTCTATTTCCACTCTATTTCTAAGTAAAAGCCTGCACCTCACTCTTCTCCCATGGGTGCTCGATAAGCTATTTCTACAGCTTCGTGAACAAGAATCTGGCATCATTTATACACAAGAGTTTCTAAATTAAGAGTTTTCTAAAAATATCTGGCTCGTAATGCTTGAATTCACATTATTGCAAAATGCTAGCTCTACGTAAAGACAGGTCTTTAAAAAATGATAAAAATGAAGATGGAAACAGGAGCTTTTACAGAGCTGTTTTGAACATAATTCCTTGGTTTCTTAACTCCTTCGTTTCCTTCCTAGAAATGATGTGAGAGTTACTGGAAAGAAATTGGAATGTGTAGGATTCTGCCTAAGGGCTAGTTAAAATTTTCCTTTATTGCAAGGTTTCATGTGTGAAATTAATCTTTCAAACATGAATGCCTTGAAGCAGAAAGGATAAATAAATGTTGATGGGTGATAAATCCTCTCCTCCCTGGAGTCTCCCCTGCACACGCCCCCATCATATCAAGGCAAAGGCACCTTATTTAGAGCCATTCAGGCAGCTCAAGGCTTTTGTCTTCTTTCTCACTTTTAATTATGCCTTTTCCCTCTTAGCTATGGAAACCTTTGCTCACCTCCACTACCCACCTGGTTTATTTCCTCCTCTCTTCTTCTACCCCGTCTCTCCATCCGTCTCCTTAAATCTGGAATCCCCTGATCCCTGGCAACAGGATCCTCATCTACCGTTACCTAGCACCAGGTGCTGTACTGCCAGGAAGGGCCTGTCCTCTCAAAAATTCAAAGATAACAAAGCTCAAAATGTCTGGAGAATGTAGTCAGACAAAACAAGGCTTTGCAGACTTTTTATAAATAGATTCTGTTTCTATTTTGCTGCTGACAATACCAAGCAAATAAGCAATGTTGGTAGTCTGAGAACAGCTTTCTTTAAAGGTGTTCAATGAATCACAGAGAGAAGAGAAACAATGGCATGCTCTTGAAGCGCAGATATTTTATAAGGGGAAACTGTATTGTTATCTCTTTTTCTTTACTTCAAATACCAGACAGGAAAGTGGGACCAAGCAGCATGCATCTGTTTTGCCCCAAAAAAAGTCATATTAAAGAAAAAAGCGTAACTAGAAAACACCTGACAAATCCAGATAAAAAGTAACCAAATTTCCAATTACTGGACAAGGTAGTCATAAAGGGCATCTAGAAAATACTTAGCTAAATCCATTCCCTTGAAATGATAGACAGCTTCCCTCTAACTGGCAATGACTGTGTTGCTGATGCTTTGTGTTTTAATGATGGGAAAAATTTCACAGTTCTGTTTGATTGTGTTAAAAAAATATAGTACTTTACCACAGTTATTCTTCAAACTTGGGAAAATAGAAATGCATTTTCAAGTTTTATGCTAGACTATTCCAGGGTGTACCATTTGATGAACAGATACATTTTGCTCTTTCTATGACCTTGGCCAAGACACTTACCTTCTCTGAAACCCACCTTCCTTCTTTTGTTTAAAATACAGACAGTGATACTTGACCGTGTCTCTCCATACTTTTGTGAGGTTTAAAGGGCTGATACAGGTGAACGTGCTTTCACACGTAGTGACGCACCAATATGATTCTCTATTGGCCTAATTTTTCAACGTCTACCTGGCTCTCCAGCCTGAGAGGCTGATCTTGCCCTTGTCAGCTCTATGCGATAATGTTGCCCTCTAGTGCCTGAGGTTCATAGAGGCCCCAAGGAGACTTGAAAGGAAAAAAAGAAGAGAATGCTTCTAAATGGATTTAAAGGAAGGAAGGCAAAGAAGGGGAGGAGGGTGGTAGAAAATTAGGGATATAAAACACCCACAATCTCAGAAAAATAAGCACCAGCTTCCTGAGTAAGAAGACCCAAAGCACAAGGTGGGAGAAAAGAAAAGAAATCGAACGTAGAGAGACATGAGACTGAGGTGACTGTGCCTCTGAGGCCAGGGAGACAGAAGAGCTTGTCTCTAGGTCCAGCTTGGTCACTGACCAGTACAGGACCTTACCCTCTCTGGCCTCCTAACCAGTCCTGTACCTGGGCCATGAGACCATTCAATAAAGGTACACCAAAGTGCTTAGGCAGTCTAAAGTTCTTTGACGCCACATAAAAGGACGAGAGAAAAGAGAACAGTAAGAGACATGAAAGAGACTCGATGAAAGATCTGCCTGAAAATTTTGCAGAGTTGTCTTTGTGATGTGTCTGAAGTCAATTCAGTATTTCAGGATCTTAGTAATAATCAAGAGGCTGAATTTTGCAAATAAATGTGCATGACTTTAGTGACCACAGTATGTCCTGCACGGTATCTACCTCCTTCCCGAGAACTAAGCCTACGTGACATCACATCCCCTGACATTGAATACCTAGTTCAATTTCTAATTGATTACTGAAGAGTCCCTTCACATTTTGGAAATTAGTCCCTCTTAGAACTTTCTGAGAATTCCGTGACCACACTGCAGCCCAGCTTCCCACTCCACATTATAGATGGTACCATCCCGTAAACAGTCGGCCTGGGTGGTGATTTCCCTAAACCAATAGGTATTATAGCAAAGTAATCAAAGTCCACAACAACTGTAATTCGAATAATGATGGTGCAAATAAATGGAGTGCTGCAGGGACTTGTCTAGACACGTGCTCATTCATTGAGAGTATTTGCAATAATCGTACTAAAAGACAGGATGATGTGGTTCAATGGAGGGAGTACTTTGTTTGTCTCAGAGGGGTGGATTTTAATTCTGACATTGACATTTGCTAATTATCTGCTCTTCTGAAGTATTCTAAACTTATCTAAGCCTCAGATTCCTCCACTGTGAAGTGGGAATTAGTTTATTCTTATTTATTGAATATTCACAGTGTGCCGGGTACTGGGTTCAACTCCGAGAATGCAGGGTGATGAACGCACCCCGGTATTTCTAAGAGTCACGGTAAAGATCCAACAGGTATATCTCAAAGCCCTAGATACTATGTACCATATTGTACAATCCTAAAGCAATAAGGAAAGAAAATAAGCTTTCCTAACCCAAAGAGCAGCATTAACATTTGAGCTTCACCATGAGAGCCCGTTACTAGTGGCATCATCCAACAGGCAGTTTATTCCAGGGAGCACAGACCCGTCAGCTCTCCGGGAGGGCTCTCCATTAGCAAGTGGGGAGAGTAGGGACTATGTAGCCTTCAGGTCCTTACAGCTTCCTCACAGCCGGATGTCTCCCAACCTAATAGCTCTTGTTCAGAATGTTAGGGAACTGGTCCTGCCATTTCAATGTCACGTCCCATCTATGTGGCATCTCCGTGTGCAGCCCTGCTCTGCCGAGGAAATCTAAAATTCTCCATGTGGCAACCACGTGGCCGGTAGGACACCTTTTCTCAGGCTTCTCTCCAACCCATGGGGAAAGGCCAGGTGGTTACTCATGGAGGAGCGGGCCCTGGAGATGTAAGTGTCACAGAGCTTGTGGGGGTGGCAGGTCCTGAGCCCTGTGGTTCACACATATTAGTTAGCTTCCCCAGTGCTTGCAGCAGCATCTCTTAAAATAAGCCATGGAACAGATGAAGATAAACATGGGTAGTAAGGTATCTCCCCTAATACAGAGAAGTGAGAAAGTGCCACAGGGTGAATTTAACAACAGATGAGTTCATTCTGGAACCACACGCTGTCTAAACACTGAAGATAGTTAAAGGGTTGATAGTGTTATTTAAAAGGCTTTCTCAAAGGATTTTCTGGGTTTGCAGATAAGTTTGATAACTGGTATGTTTCCTTTTAGATAGTTCCCACCTGTCAGTCTCCTCGCCTTTTACCTTTCTTGTGTGCTTTCCTGGTTTGTGATTATTTTTCTTCTGTAGTTTGACTTTCTACTTAGCTTTCAGATTCTATACATTTTACTTCCCTTTATTAATAAAAGGGGTTTTGATGTGAGCCTGACCAGGAGCCTAGTACTGAAGACTGAAACAGGGCTCTCATCTCCTTCCTGGTTCAGATGGAAATCTGAAAATTCACTAAAGGGAAATTAACCACAGAGGATATGACCTCACAAGCCTTTCCCATAAAGACCTGCTGAACATTGGACTTGACTTGGTCAACTTTTCCTATCAGTGTTTCAGGCTCTGGATCAGAAACAAGTGAGAGCTAAATTGTTTTTCCCCTTCAGGCAGCACATTACTGTTTTGAACCTAGAACATCTATCACTCAAATTTGGCACAAAAACATGTCCTCAATTCATTAGCCCTATTCTGGAGATTCTGCTATTTATGTGTTCTGGCTTGCAAACTTCTGGGGGAACTATTCAACTCAGTCTGTGTTCTTTATTTCAATACATGTTTCAAGATGAAATTTCATTAGCAAATGTATTGCTTAAATGGACTTCTATAATCCTAGCATTTGAATTTAACCTGGTGGGTAATGTTTGGTTGAATTTCTGTCACTTATTCCAAAGGAAAAAAAACCCCCAACTCGTTACACAGAACTGTTAAGGATAACATGTTGAAGTTTGCCTTCTCTTGGGTGAATGATAGGATGTGCTTTCCATGCGGGGGCTCATCCCTATTGTCATGGGATGTGACATTTGATTGAAAAGAATTTCTGTTAGAAGTATCATAGAACAGCACACATGAAAACGGAGAAATGACTTTACATGTAATTTTCTGGAATTTGGCTACATTCAATGGGAAATAAATTTTACATTAAAAACAGTGAGTTGTTTGGACTTCACAGTGCGTAGGGGAGTTCATAAATGTAGAGCAATAACCCAGAAACTAGAGTGCTGAGTTCCATTTATTCCATCCTTACATCACTGCAGAGAAATTGTGTGAGTTCTTTTTAGATTTTAGATGTCAACTCTGTATCGGATATGTCATTTCTGAATATATTCTCCCATACTGGAGGATGTCTTTTTGTTCTACCGATGGTGTCCTTTACTGTACAGAAGCTTTTCAGTTCATATAGTCCCACTTGTTCATTTTTCCTTTGTTTCCCTTGACGGGGACATATGTTCATGAAGAAGTCGCTCATGTTTACGTCCAAGAGATTTTTGCCTATGTTTATTTCTGAGGGTTTTAGGGTTTCATGACTTACTTTCAAGCCTTTCATCCATTTTGAGTTTACTTTGGTGTATGGGGTTAGGCAGTAGTCCAGTTTCATTCTCTTCCATGTATCTGCCCACCTTTGCCAACACCAGCTGCTGAACAGACTGTCACTTCCCCATTGTATATCCAAGGCTCCTTTACCCAATATTAATTGACTGTATACGTTTGGGTTCATGTTTGGATTTTCTATTCGCGTCCGCTGGTCTGTGTGTCTGTTGTTGTGCCCTTACCAAATTGTCTTGATTTCTGTGGCTCTGTAGCAGAGCTTGAAATCAGGGAGTGTGATTCCCCCTGTTTGATTGCTCCTTCTCAGGATTGCTTTAGCTATTCGGGGTCTATTGTGGTTAGGTATAAAGTTTAGAATTATTTGTTGCAGTTCAATGAAGAAAGCTGTTGGCATTTTGATAGGGATTGCGTTGAATCTGTAGATTGCTTTAGGTAGTATAGCCATTTTGACAATATTTACTCTTCCTAGCCAAGAGCAAGGGATCAACTTGAATTTGTTAGTGTCCTCTTTAATTTCTCTTAGGAGTGTCTTGTAGTTTTCAGGGTATAGGTCTTTCACCTCCTTCGTTTGGTTTATTCCTAGTCATTTTATTCTTTTTGATGCAATTGTGAATGGAATTGTTTTCCTGATTGGTTCAGTGATTTTTGAAACCCTTTATGAATCTGCCTTTTTCTAGAGGTTACAAGCATTTATGTCTCTGCTCTGGTCATACACATTCAGCAGCACTTTAAGATGGAGCCGAATCTCAGGCAAATCCCCAATATGTTTCTTTTGAAACAATTCACCAGCCTTCCAAGTCACCAAAGTTTAGTTCCTGCTGCTTGGTCTCTAGAGCTCGTTCTTGGAATTTCACCCGGTTGGTCTTGAAGGCTGTGATCAGATCCTAGAAAGATATTTATGTTAGTCTATATGTTTCCTAGCTCTTGAATCATAAGAAAATTCCTGAAATTCACTTCACCGAAGGGATTTTTTGTACCTCACATCTGAGCTTTGCCATGGACCACTCTTGAATGTCTCTGTTGTGAATGTGCAATGAGGTGGTCTTAGATCACCAAGAAATAGGACGGACACACACCAGGTTGTCAGAAGTTCAACCTTTGTGAAAGCTGTGAAGGGGAATCCAGGAAGCAAAATCCTAGAAGCAAAAAGAAGAGGGCAATTTTTTGTTTCTTCCCAGTGTTTACGATGAGAAAGTGAGGGTAGGTGGGGTGCTCTTAAATCCATCAGCTCTGCAACCAGTACAATGAAAATTATTAGCACCTGATATTTTTCCTGCGTTTCTGCAACCCTGGAGTGGCATAAGTTGTTCAATGACTTAACAGGAGACATTAAAACAAAATTCTCTCTTATTTTAGTTTCAAGGACTTGGCTGGCTTTGAGGCTATTTCTCAGGCGCCTTTAAATGCAAATGAGCGCAACCCGTGGCTATAAAGCATCTACTCCTGCAGACATGTTTCAATCCCGTTACCATAGCAACACTTGCCCTTGTATTCCGTAGGCCACCTTGAAATCCTGAATAATGTGACTGGCAGGGTGTGTGTGTCGGTGCAGAGCGGGGGATGGACACGAGGGGTGGCGGTGATTAGAAAGCAGGGCACACGTAGGATTTAACACTGGTAAAGACTTGAGTTCCTTCAGATAATGTCCCTGCAATAAAAACAGAAACCTCGTTTCCAGTAATAAAAGAAGTTGGGGAGACATAAAAGTGTTAATGGGTTGGGGGCGTGGAAGACCTGAGGGAGCAGCGATTTTCCAAAGATGGCCTCACCACCCACTGCGCTGCAGTTGCCCGGGGGCCAGGCAGGGCGGACAAATGCTGCCCTGTTTCCCCGGTAACTCCAAGCCCCGCCCCGCACCGCAGAGGAGCCCGTCAGGGCACCGCAGCTGGCTGAGAGGGAGCCCAGCTCCGCGTCGCACTGGTGGAGCACTTTATGGTCAGCTCTGGATGCTGGAAGGCTGGGGCTTTAACCAGAAAGCATTCCAAAGGCAATACGCAGCGCATCACAGTCCACAGAGCCCTGTTCCTAGTAGATTCTATTCCTGGTTTAGATTTTTTTTTAAAGGTGAGATTTATCTGTGAGAAAGACTGCTAGCCGCCGGTGGCAATGCAGTGGCCAGTCCTTCTACATAGTTTAGCCTACCCTGTATGGATGCATGAAAATAGAGAAACAGGGATGATTTTAACAACTTTAAGAAAAAAGGTAATGGATATTTCTTATCTACATATTGCTCATTGTATTCTTGCTTCTGCAGAAAATTAAGATACAAATCTCAGTGAGTTGTGGCTCCATGGAGACCTAGAACCCTACAATGTACAACTGGCATGCATTCTCTCACTAAACGGGTTGTAGATGAAATAATGCTCTGCCGCTTGGCGCACAGGGCAGAAATGGGACCTTCTTCCTTTTGCCCCCTACAGGGAGGGTTAGCCTGGCGTTAGGATTAAAAATAAGGTCAAAGCTCCCTTTGAATGATTGTGTCACCTCTTCTGAATGTATTTAACTCATCTGTTCAGCATCATAGCTAAAAAACATAACCTAACAAATTATAAAATAAAACAACCATTAGTAATGTTGGGGTAAGCATGCAAGTAGAATGAGATATCCTTGGAGGTCCTCTCTTATTCCAGAATTGAAGTTAATTACAGCGTTATTGTCAAAAGGCTTCTAGGCAGTAAAGCACTGTAAAAACAGTAAGTTCTTAGGGAAAATTTGAATCATTTTGTTGATTTCTTTGAATAAAAATGTAGGTGTGATGACAGCATATATTTACAGGGTACTATTTATCATGAACCTTGTTGGTACGTTGTGTTGTACAAAACAGGTTGAATCCACGAATCTCTATTTTGTTGGCATTGATAGAAAAGAGTCATATTTTCCAAAGAAAGTGGTCTAACAGTGGAAAAATGAACATATACATTTCTATTTTTAGATCCCTACAGTGTCTAATATTTCATTTGCACCTAGAGGGCTCATATTCTCACATTTACAGTTCTTTACCTTTCTGTCATTCACATATTTGTTATCAGAATGCATTGGCTTTTATTCCCCATTCAGTACGCTTTCCTTTCACATTTTCACAGTTAAGCTAATGCGTCTACAAAGAAAACACACACAGACCCACAAACACACACACACACACACACACACACATACTGTCCTGTAAGGCCACAAATAAGAATGTAGGCATACTTGTGGGTCTTTTCAGTTTGTATTTATGAGACAGGGACCCTGGGTGTAGTCAGAGTAGCGTGAGGTCCTCAGTAAAAAGCAGGGTTCAGCGAGGTCAGGCAAAGGTCAAAAGGCTTGGAGCAACATCGCCTAGAATGCTTGAGTGTCTCACAAATAAAGAAGGGTATCTCAGTATAAGCCCTGACTTCACTGTAAACAGCCCTAGCAAGCAGAGATCCCAGCCCACCTTGACGGAGGGAAGGTGGCACATGTCCACACCCCTGAGCAGTTTTCTTCATTTTCTCATAAAATCCTCCTTTGCCTATAAAACCCCCTAGACAACGCACCAACACCGGCTCCCTTGTCTATTTCCACTCTATTTCTAAGTAAAAGCCTGCACCTCACTCTTCTCCCATGGGTGCTCGATAAGCTATTTCTACAGCTTCGTGAACAAGAATCTGGCATCATTTATACACAAGAGTTTCTAAATTAAGAGTTTTCTAAAAATATCTGGCTCGTAATGCTTGAATTCACATTATTGCAAAATGCTAGCTCTACGTAAAGACAGGTCTTTAAAAAATGATAAAAATGAAGATGGAAACAGGAGCTTTTACAGAGCTGTTTTGAACATAATTCCTTGGTTTCTTAACTCCTTCGTTTCCTTCCTAGAAATGATGTGAGAGTTACTGGAAAGAAATTGGAATGTGTAGGATTCTGCCTAAGGGCTAGTTAAAATTTTCCTTTATTGCAAGGTTTCATGTGTGAAATTAATCTTTCAAACATGAATGCCTTGAAGCAGAAAGGATAAATAAATGTTGATGGGTGATAAATCCTCTCCTCCCTGGAGTCTCCCCTGCACACGCCCCCATCATATCAAGGCAAAGGCACCTTATTTAGAGCCATTCAGGCAGCTCAAGGCTTTTGTCTTCTTTCTCACTTTTAATTATGCCTTTTCCCTCTTAGCTATGGAAACCTTTGCTCACCTCCACTACCCACCTGGTTTATTTCCTCCTCTCTTCTTCTACCCCGTCTCTCCATCCGTCTCCTTAAATCTGGAATCCCCTGATCCCTGGCAACAGGATCCTCATCTACCGTTACCTGGCACCAGGTGCTGTACTGCCAGGAAGGGCCTGTCCTCTCAAAAATTCAAAGATAACAAAGCTCAAAATGTCTGGAGAATGTAGTCAGACAAAACAAGGCTTTGCAGACTTTTTATAAATAGATTCTGTTTCTATTTTGCTGCTGACAATACCAAGCAAATAAGCAATGTTGGTAGTCTGAGAACAGCTTTCTTTAAAGGTGTTCAATGAATCACAGAGAGAAGAGAAACAATGGCATGCTCTTGAAGCGCAGATATTTTATAAGGGGAAACTGTATTGTTATCTCTTTTTCTTTACTTCAAATACCAGACAGGAAAGTGGGACCAAGCAGCATGCATCTGTTTTGCCCCAAAAAAAGTCATATTAAAGAAAAAAGCGTAACTAGAAAACACCTGAAAATCCAGATAAAAAGTAACCAAATTTCCAATTACTGGACAAGGTAGTCATAAAGGGCATCTAGAAAATACTTAGCTAAATCCATTCCCTTGAAATGATAGACAGCTTCCCTCTAACTGGCAATGACTGTGTTGCTGATGCTTTGTGTTTTAATGATGGGAAAAATTTCACAGTTCTGTTTGATTGTGTTAAAAAAATATAGTACTTTACCACAGTTATTCTTCAAACTTGGGAAAATAGAAATGCATTTTCAAGTTTTATGCTAGACTATTCCAGGGTGTACCATTTGATGAACAGATACATTTTGCTCTTTCTATGACCTTGGCCAAGACACTTACCTTCTCTGAAACCCACCTTCCTTCTTTTGTTTAAAATACAGACAGTGATACTTGACCGTGTCTCTCCATACTTTTGTGAGGTTTAAAGGGCTGATACAGGTGAACGTGCTTTCACACGTAGTGACGCACCAATATGATTCTCTATTGGCCTAATTTTTCACGTCTACCTGGCTCTCCAGCCTGAGAGGCTGATCTTGCCCTTGTCAGCTCTATGCGATCATGTTGCCCTCTAGTGCCTGAGGTTCATAGATGCCCCAAGGAGACTTGAAAGGAAAAAAAGAAGAGAATGCTTCTAAATGGATTTAAAGGAAGGAAGGCAAAGAAGGGGAGGAGGGTGGTAGAAAATTAGGGATATAAAACACCCACAATCTCAGAAAAATAAGCACCAGCTTCCTGAGTAAGAAGACCCAAAGCACAAGGTGGGAGAAAAGAAAAGAAATCGAACGTAGAGAGACATGAGACTGAGGTGACTGTGCCTCTGAGGCCAGGGAGACAGAAGAGCTTGTCTCTAGGTCCAGCTTGGTCACTGACCAGTACAGGACCTTACCCTCTCTGGCCTCCTAACCAGTCCTGTACCTGGGCCATGAGACCATTCAATAAAGGTACACCAAAGTGCTTAGGCAGTCTAAAGTTCTTTGACGCCACATAAAAGGACGAGAGAAAAGAGAACAGTAAGAGACATGAAAGAGACTCGATGAAAGATCTGCCTGAAAATTTTGCAGAGTTGTCTTTGTGATGTGTCTGAAGTCAATTCAGTATTTCAGGATCTTAGTAATAATCAAGAGGCTGAATTTTGCAAATAAATGTGCATGACTTTAGTGACCACAGTATGTCCTGCACGGTATCTACCTCCTTCCCGAGAACTAAGCCTACGTGACATCACATCCCCTGACATTGAATACCTAGTTCAATTTCTAATTGATTACTGAAGAGTCCCTTCACATTTTGGAAATTAGTCCCTCTTAGAACTTTCTGAGAATTCCGTGACCACACTGCAGCCCAGCTTCCCACTCCACATTATAGATGGTACCATCCCGTAAACAGTCGGCCTGGGTGGTGATTTCCCTAAACCAATAGGTATTATAGCAAAGTAATCAAAGTCCACAACAACTGTAATTCGAATAATGATGGTGCAAATAAATGGAGTGCTGCAGGGACTTGTCTAGACACGTGCTCATTCATTGAGAGTATTTGCAATAATCGTACTAAAAGACAGGATGATGTGGTTCAATGGAGGGAGTACTTTGTTTGTCTCAGAGGGGTGGATTTTAATTCTGACATTGACATTTGCTAATTATCTGCTCTTCTGAAGTATTCTAAACTTATCTAAGCCTCAGATTCCTCCACTGTGAAGTGGGAATTAGTTTATTCTTATTTATTGAATATTCACAGTGTGCCGGGTACTGGGTTCAACTCCGAGAATGCAGGGTGATGAACGCACCCCGGTATTTCTAAGAGTCACGGTAAAGATCCAACAGGTATATCTCAAAGCCCTAGATACTATGTACCATATTGTACAATCCTAAAGCAATAAGGAAAGAAAATAAGCTTTCCTAACCCAAAGAGCAGCATTAACATTTGAGCTTCACCATGAGAGCCCGTTACTAGTGGCATCATCCAACAGGCAGTTTATTCCAGGGAGCACAGACCCGTCAGCTCTCCGGGAGGGCTCTCCATTAGCAAGTGGGGAGAGTAGGGACTATGTAGCCTTCAGGTCCTTACAGCTTCCTCACAGCCGGATGTCTCCCAACCTAATAGCTCTTGTTCAGAATGTTAGGGAACTGGTCCTGCCATTTCAATGTCACGTCCCATCTATGTGGCATCTCCGTGTGCAGCCCTGCTCTGCCGAGGAAATCTAAAATTCTCCATGTGGCAACCACGTGGCCGGTAGGACACCTTTTCTCAGGCTTCTCTCCAACCCATGGGGAAAGGCCAGGTGGTTACTCATGGAGGAGCGGGCCCTGGAGATGTAAGTGTCACAGAGCTTGTGGGGGTGGCAGGTCCTGAGCCCTGTGGTTCACACATATTAGTTAGCTTCCCCAGTGCTTGCAGCAGCATCTCTTAAAATAAGCCATGGAACAGATGAAGATAAACATGGGTAGTAAGGTATCTCCCCTAATACAGAGAAGTGAGAAAGTGCCACAGGGTGAATTTAACAACAGATGAGTTCATTCTGGAACCACACGCTGTCTAAACACTGAAGATAGTTAAAGGGTTGATAGTGTTATTTAAAAGGCTTTCTCAAAGGATTTTCTGGGTTTGCAGATAAGTTTGATAACTGGTATGTTTCCTTTTAGATAGTTCCCACCTGTCAGTCTCCTCGCCTTTTACCTTTCTTGTGTGCTTTCCTGGTTTGTGATTATTTTTCTTCTGTAGTTTGACTTTCTACTTAGCTTTCAGATTCTATACATTTTACTTCCCTTTATTAATAAAAGGGGTTTTGATGTGAGCCTGACCAGGAGCCTAGTACTGAAGACTGAAACAGGGCTCTCATCTCCTTCCTGGTTCAGATGGAAATCTGAAAATTCACTAAAGGGAAATTAACCACAGAGGATATGACCTCACAAGCCTTTCCCATAAAGACCTACTGAACATTGGACTTGACTTGGTCAACTTTTCCTATCAGTGTTTCAGGCTCTGGATCAGAAACAAGTGAGAGCTAAATTGTTTTTCCCCTTCAGGCAGCACATTACTGTTTTGAACCTAGAACATCTATCACTCAAATTTGGCACAAAAACATGTCCTCAATTCATTAGCCCTATTCTGGAGATTCTGCTATTTATGTGTTCTGGCTTGCAAACTTCTGGGGGAACTATTCAACTCAGTCTGTGTTCTTTATTTCAATACATGTTTCAAGATGAAATTTCATTAGCAAATGTATTGCTTAAATGGACTTCTATAATCCTAGCATTTGAATTTAACCTGGTGGGTAATGTTTGGTTGAATTTCTGTCACTTATTCCAAAGGAAAAAAAACCCCCAACTCGTTACACAGAACTGTTAAGGATAACATGTTGAAGTTTGCCTTCTCTTGGGTGAATGATAGGATGTGCTTTCCATGCGGGGGCTCATCCCTATTGTCATGGGATGTGACATTTGATTGAAAAGAATTTCTGTTAGAAGTATCATAGAACAGCACACATGAAAACGGAGAAATGACTTTACATGTAATTTTCTGGAATTTGGCTACATTCAATGGGAAATAAATTTTACATTAAAAACAGTGAGTTGTTTGGACTTCACAGTGCGTAGGGGAGTTCATAAATGTAGAGCAATAACCCAGAAACTAGAGTGCTGAGTTCCATTTATTCCATCCTTACATCACTGCAGAGAAATTGTGTGAGTTCTTTTTAGATTTTAGATGTCAACTCTGTATCGGATATGTCATTTCTGAATATATTCTCCCATACTGGAGGATGTCTTTTTGTTCTACCGATGGTGTCCTTTACTGTACAGAAGCTTTTCAGTTCATATAGTCCCACTTGTTCATTTTTCCTTTGTTTCCCTTGACGGGGACATATGTTCATGAAGAAGTCGCTCATGTTTACGTCCAAGAGATTTTTGCCTATGTTTATTTCTGAGGGTTTTAGGGTTTCATGACTTACTTTCAAGCCTTTCATCCATTTTGAGTTTACTTTGGTGTATGGGGTTAGGCAGTAGTCCAGTTTCATTCTCTTCCATGTATCTGCCCACCTTTGCCAACACCAGCTGCTGAACAGACTGTCACTTCCCCATTGTATATCCAAGGCTCCTTTACCCAATATTAATTGACTGTATACGTTTGGGTTCATGTTTGGATTTTCTATTCGCGTCCGCTGGTCTGTGTGTCTGTTGTTGTGCCCTTACCAAATTGTCTTGATTTCTGTGGCTCTGTAGCAGAGCTTGAAATCAGGGAGTGTGATTCCCCCTGTTTGATTGCTCCTTCTCAGGATTGCTTTAGCTATTCGGGGTCTATTGTGGTTAGGTATAAAGTTTAGAATTATTTGTTGCAGTTCAATGAAGAAAGCTGTTGGCATTTTGATAGGGATTGCGTTGAATCTGTAGATTGCTTTAGGTAGTATAGCCATTTTGACAATATTTACTCTTCCTAGCCAAGAGCAAGGGATCAACTTGAATTTGTTAGTGTCCTCTTTAATTTCTCTTAGGAGTGTCTTGTAGTTTTCAGGGTATAGGTCTTTCACCTCCTTCGTTTGGTTTATTCCTAGTCATTTTATTCTTTTTGATGCAATTGTGAATGGAATTGTTTTCCTGATTGGTTCAGTGATTTTTGAAACCCTTTATGAATCTGCCTTTTTCTAGAGGTTACAAGCATTTATGTCTCTGCTCTGGTCATACACATTCAGCAGCACTTTAAGATGGAGCCGAATCTCAGGCAAATCCCCAATATGTTTCTTTTGAAACAATTCACCAGCCTTCCAAGTCACCAAAGTTTAGTTCCTGCTGCTTGGTCTCTAGAGCTCGTTCTTGGAATTTCACCCGGTTGGTCTTGAAGGCTGTGATCAGATCCTAGAAAGATATTTATGTTAGTCTATATGTTTCCTAGCTCTTGAATCATAAGAAAATTCCTGAAATTCACTTCACCGAAGGGATTTTTTGTACCTCACATCTGAGCTTTGCCATGGACCACTCTTGAATGTCTCTGTTGTGAATGTGCAATGAGGTGGTCTTAGATCACCAAGAAATAGGACGGACACACACCAGGTTGTCAGAAGTTCAACCTTTGTGAAAGCTGTGAAGGGGAATCCAGGAAGCAAAATCCTAGAAGCAAAAAGAAGAGGGCAATTTTTTGTTTCTTCCCAGTGTTTACGATGAGAAAGTGAGGGTAGGTGGGGTGCTCTTAAATCCATCAGCTCTGCAACCAGTACAATGAAAATTATTAGCACCTGATATTTTTCCTGCGTTTCTGCAACCCTGGAGTGGCATAAGTTGTTCAATGACTTAACAGGAGACATTAAAACAAAATTCTCTCTTATTTTAGTTTCAAGGACTTGGCTGGCTTTGAGGCTATTTCTCAGGCGCCTTTAAATGCAAATGAGCGCAACCCGTGGCTATAAAGCATCTACTCCTGCAGACATGTTTCAATCCCGTTACCATAGCAACACTTGCCCTTGTATTCCGTAGGCCACCTTGAAATCCTGAATAATGTGACTGGCAGGGTGTGTGTGTCGGTGCAGAGCGGGGGATGGACACGAGGGGTGGCGGTGATTAGAAAGCAGGGCACACGTAGGATTTAACACTGGTAAAGACTTGAGTTCCTTCAGATAATGTCCCTGCAATAAAAACAGAAACCTCGTTTCCAGTAATAAAAGAAGTTGGGGAGACATAAAAGTGTTAATGGGTTGGGGGCGTGGAAGACCTGAGGGAGCAGCGATTTTCCAAAGATGGCCTCACCACCCACTGCGCTGCAGTTGCCCGGGGGCCAGGCAGGGCGGACAAATGCTGCCCTGTTTCCCCGGTAACTCCAAGCCCCGCCCCGCACCGCAGAGGAGCCCGTCAGGGCACCGCAGCTGGCTGAGAGGGAGCCCAGCTCCGCGTCGCACTGGTGGAGCACTTTATGGTCAGCTCTGGATGCTGGAAGGCTGGGGCTTTAACCAGAAAGCATTCCAAAGGCAATACGCAGCGCATCACAGTCCACAGAGCCCTGTTCCTAGTAGATTCTATTCCTGGTTTAGATTTTTTTTTAAAGGTGAGATTTATCTGTGAGAAAGACTGCTAGCCGCCGGTGGCAATGCAGTGGCCAGTCCTTCTACATAGTTTAGCCTACCCTGTATGGATGCATGAAAATAGAGAAACAGGGATGATTTTAACAACTTTAAGAAAAAAGGTAATGGATATTTCTTATCTACATATTGCTCATTGTATTCTTGCTTCTGCAGAAAATTAAGATACAAATCTCAGTGAGTTGTGGCTCCATGGAGACCTAGAACCCTACAATGTACAACTGGCATGCATTCTCTCACTAAACGGGTTGTAGATGAAATAATGCTCTGCCGCTTGGCGCACAGGGCAGAAATGGGACCTTCTTCCTTTTGTCCCCTAGAGAGAGGGTTTGCCTGGCGTTAGGATTTAAAATAAGTCAAAGCTCCCTTTGAATGATTGTGTCACCTCTTCTGAATGTATTTAACTCATCTGTTCAGCATCATAGCTAAAAAGCATAACCTAACAAATTATAAAATAAAACAACCGTTAGTAATGTTGGGGTAAGCATGCAAGTAGAATGAGATATCCTTGGAGGTCCCCTCTTATTCCAGAATTGAAGTTAATTACAGCTTTATTGTCAAAAGGCTTCTAGGCAGGAAAGCACTGTAAAAATAGTAAGTTCTTAGGGAAAATTTGAATCATTTTGTTGGTTTCTTTGAATAAAAATGTAGGTGTGATGACAGCATATATTTACAGGGTACTATTTATCATGAACCTTGTTGGTACGTTGTGTTGTACAAAACAGGTTGAATCCACGAATCTCTATTTTATTGACATTGATAGAAAAGAGTCATATTTTTCAAAGAAAGTGGTCTAACAGTGGAAAAATGAACATATACATTTCTATTTTTAGATCCCTACAGTGTCTAATATTTCATTTGCACCTAGAGGGCTCATATTCTCACATTTACAGTTCTTTAATTTTCTGTCATTCACATATTTGTTATCAGAACGCATTGGCTTTTATTCCCCATTCAGTACGCTTTCCTTTCACATTTTCACATTTAAGCTAATGTGCCTACAAGGAAAGCACACACAGACACACAAACACACACACACACACACACACACACACACATACTGTCCTTTAAGTCTACAAATAAGAATGTAGGCATACTTGTGTGGGTCTTTTCAGTTTGTATTTATGAGACAGGGACCCTGGGTGTAGTCAGAGTAGCGTGAGGGCCTCAGTATAAAGCAGGGTTCAGCGAGATCAGGCAAAGGTCAAAAGGCCTGGAGCAACATTGCCTAGAATGCTTGAGTGTTTCACAAATAAAGAAGGGTATCTCAGTATAAGCCCTGACTTCACTGTAAACAGCCCTAGCAAGCAGAGATCCCAGCCCACCTTGATGGAGGGAAGGTGGCACATGTCCACACCCCTAAGCTGTTTTCTTCATTTTCTCATAAAATCCTCCTTTGCCTATAAAACCCCCTAGACAACGCACCAACACCGGCTCCCTTGTCTATTTCCACTCTATTTCTAAGTAAAACCTGCACCTCGCTCTTCTCCCATGGGTGCTCGATAAGCTCTTTCTTCAGCTTCGTGAACAAGAATCTGGCATCATTTATACACAGGAGTTTCTAAATTAAGATTTTTCTAAAAATATCTGGCTCGTAATACTTGACTTCACATTATTGTAAAATGCTAGCTCTACGTAAAAACAGGTCTTTAAAAAATGATAAAAATGAAGATGGAAACAGGAGCTTTTACAGAGCTGTTTTGAACATAATTCCTTGGTTTCTTAACTCCTTCCTTTCCTGCCTAGGCACGATGTGAGAGTTACTGGAAAGAAATTCGAATGTGTAGTATTCTGCCTCAGGGCTAGTTAAAATTTTCCTTTATTGCAAGCTTTCATGTGTGAAATTAATCTTTCAAACATGAATGCCTTGAAGCAGAAATAATAAATAAATGTTGATGGGTGATAAATCCTCTCCTCCCTGGAGTCTCCCCTGCACACGCCCCCATCATATCAGGGCAAAGGCACCTTATTGAGAGCCATTCAGGCAGCTCAAGGAATGTGTGTGTAGTTGTATATTTATGTATGTGTATGTAAGTAGATGTATGTTTATATATGAGTCTGTATGTAGGTGTATGTGTGTGTGTCTGTATGTAGGTGTATGATTATATATGTGTGTGTATGTAGGTGTATGTTTATGTATGTGTATGTATGTAGATGAATGTTCATATATGTATGGTTATGTTTGTGTATGTGTGTGTATGTTTGTGTATGTGTTTCTACGTAAATGTGTGTTTATGATGTGTGTCTATGTAGGCATATGTTTATGTATGTGTATGTATGTAGAGGTGTTTTTATCTATGTGTGTGTATTTAGGTGTATGTTTTTTACATGTGTGTAGCAGGTGTATGTTTATATGTGGGTATGTCTGTAGATGTATGTTTTTATGTGTGTCTGTTTGCTTGTGTATGTGTGTGTATTTTTGTGTATGTGTGTGTATGTAAGTTTATGTTTATGTATATGTTTGTATTTAGGCCTATTTTATGTATGTGTATGTATGTAGATGTTTGTTTATAAACGTGTGTTTATATAGATGTATATTTATGTACGTGTGTGTATGTAGGTGTATGTTTGTGTGTGTGTGTATGTAGGTTTATGATTTAAGGTGTGTGCATGTAGGTTTATTTTGCTGTATATGTGTGTAAGTGTGTGTATGTATGTGTATGTTCACTTATGTGGGTTTATGTAGGTGTATGTTAATGTATGTGTATGTATGCAGATGTAGTTTTATGTAGGTGTGTATATGTAGTTTTATGTTTATGTATTTGTGTCTATGCAGGTGTATGTTCATGTATGTGTATGTATGTAGATGTATGTATGTATATGTGTTTGTATGTTTTTGTGTGTGTATGTTTGTTTATGTGTGTATCTATTTCCGTGTTTATATAAGTGTTTCTATGTATGCGTATTGTATGTATATGTATGTATGTAGATGTGTGTTTATGTGTGTGTGTATTTAGGTGTATGTATATGTATGTGTCTGTATGTAGTTTTATGTGCATATATGTGTATATATGTACATGTATGTTTATGTATGTATGTAAATGTATGTTTATGTATGTGTGTGTATGTTGGTTTATATTTGCATATGTAGGTGCATGTTTATTTATTTGTGATTATGTAGATGTATGTTTATGTATGTGTGTATATGAAGATGTATATTTATGTTCGTGTGTATGTAGGTGTATGTTAACGTATGTGTTTGTATGTAGATGTATGTTTATGCACGTGTGTATGTGTATGTGTATGTATGTCTGTGTATGTAGGTGTATTTTTATGTATGTGTGTGTATGTAGGTGTATGTTTATGTATGTTTGTGTATGTGGTTGTATATTTATGTATGTGTGTGTATGTAGATGTATGTTTATATACGTGTGTTTATGTAGGTGTTTGTGTGTGTATATGTAGTTGTATGATTATATGTGTGTGTGCATGTAGTGGTATCTTTGTGAATATTTGTGCATGTGTGTGTATGTAGGTGTATGTTTATGTATGTGTGTTTATGTATGTGTATGTTAATGTATGTGTGGCTATGTAGATGTATGTTTATGTCTGTGCGTGTATGTAGTTGTATGTTTATGTATTTTTGTCTATGCAGGTGTATGTTTATGTATGTGTATGTACGTAGATGTATGATTATGTATGTGTGTGTGTTTGTGTGTGTATGTAGGTGTATGATTATATATGTGTGTGTTTGTATGTGTATGTTTATGTACGTGTGTGTATGTATGTGTATGTTTATGTATGTTTGTGTAAGTAGGCGTATGTTTATCTATGTGTGTGTATGTAGGTGTATGTTTATGTTTTGTATGTAGGTGTATGCTTATGTATGTTTGTGAATTCGTGTATGTTTATGTAGTATGTAAATGTATGTTTTTGTATGTGTGTGTATGTAGGTGTCTGTGAAAAAAGGTGCATGTTTGTGTATGTGTGTTTATGTAGATTTATGTTGATGTATGTGTTTGTATGTAGTTGCATGTTTATGTATGTGTGTCCATGCAGGTGTATGTTTATGTATGTGTATGTATCTAGATGTATGTTTGTATGTGTGTGTATGTAGGTGTATGACAATATATTTCTGTGTATGTAGGTGTACCTTTATGTACTTGTGTGCATGTATGTGTATGTTTATGTATGTCTGTGTAAGTACGTGTATGTTTATCTATGTGTGTGTATGTAGGTGTATGTTTATGTAGTATGTAAATGTATGTTTTTGTATGTGTGTACGTAGGTGTCAGTGTATGTAGGTCCATGTTAATGTATGTATGTATATGTAGATTTATGTTTATGTATGTGTTTATATATAGATGTATATTTATCTATGTGTCTGTATGTTCTTGTATGTTTATGTATGTAGATATATGTTTATGTATGTGTGTATGTATATGCATGTGTATGTATGTCTCTGAATATAGGTGCATATTTATGTACGTGTGTGTTTGTAAATGTATGTTTATTTTTGTGCGTGAATGTAGGTATATGTTTATGTATGTTTGTGTATGTGTGTTTGTTTACGTATGTATGTAAATGTATGTTAATGTATGTGTGTGTATACAGGTGTATGTATGAATGTAGGTGAATATTTAGGTATGTGTGTATGTAGATGTATGTTTATGTATGTTTGTGTATGTAGATGTGTACCTATGTATGTGTGTTTATGTAGTTCTATGTTTATATATGTGTGTGTATGTAGGTTTATTGTTATGTGTGTTTGTATGTAGGTGTATGTTTATGTATGTGTGTGTATGTAGGTGTGTTTATGTATGTATATATGTAGATATATGTTCATATATGTGTGTGTATGTAGTTCTATGTATGTGTGTGTGTCTGTATTTTGGTGTATGATTATATATGTGTGTGTATGTAGGTGTATGTTTATGAATGTGTATGTATGTAGATGTATGTTTATATATGTATGGGTATGTTTGTGTTTGTTTGTGTATGTGTTTCTATGTAGGTGTGTGTTTATGATGTGTGTCTATGTTGGCGTATGCTTATGTATGTGTATGTATGTAGAGATATTTTTATCTATGTGTGTGTATGTAGGTTTATGGTTATATATGTGTGTGTAGCAGGTGTATGTTTTTTTTGGGTATGTCTGTAGATGTATGTTTATATATGTGACTGTATGTTGTGTATGTGTGTGTATGTTTGTGTATGTGTGTATGTAAGTGTATGTTTATGTATATGTTTGCATTTCGGCCTATTTTATGTATGTGTATGTATGTAGATGTTAGTTTATGTATGTGTTTGAATGTAGGTGTATGTTAATCTATGTGTCTGTATGTAGGTTTATGTGTATATATGTGTATGTATGTAGATGCATGTTTACGTATGTGTGTGCATATGTGTATATTTATGTTTGAATGTAAAAGTATGTTTATATATGTGGGTGTAAGTTGTTGTATATTTTGAATGTAGTTGCATGTTTATGTATGTGTGTGTATGTAGATGTATGTATATGTATGCGGGTGAATGTAGATATATATTTATGTATGTAGGTGTATTTATGTGTATGTTTATGTGTATATATGTTGATGTATGTTTATGTATGTGTGTGTATGTATGTGTATAATTATGTATGTCTATGTATGTAAGTCCATGTTTATGTATGTGTGTATATATAGGTGTATGTTTATGTATGAGTGTGTATGTTGGTGTATGCTTAAGTATATGTGTCTATGCTGGTGTATGTTTATATATGTGTATGTATGTAGATGTATGTTTATGTTTGTATGTAGTTGTATGTTTGTGTGTCTGTATGTATGTGGATGATCATATATGTGTGTGCATATAGGTGTATGTTTATGTATGTCTATGTATGTAGATGTATGTTGATGTATGTGTGTGTGTATTTATGTGTATGTTTTTATGTTTGTGTATGTGTGTGTATGTAAGTTTATGTTTATGTTTGTGAGTGTATGTAGGCGTTTGTTATGTATGTGTATGTATGTAGATGTGTGTTTATATATGTGTGTGTATGTTGGTTTATTTTTAGGTATGTGTGTATATGTAGGTTTATGTGTATGTATGTGTATGTATGTAGATGTATGTTTAGGTATGTGTGTGTATTTAGGTGTATTTTTGTGTGTGTGTATGTAGGTGTATGATTTTATTTTCTGTGCACATAGGTGTATGTTTGTGTATGTTTGTGTATGTGTGGTATGAAGGTGTATGTTATTTAATGTGTGTGTACATAGGTGCATTTTAATGTTTGTGTGTATGTAGGTGCATGTTTATGTATGTGCGTGTATGTGCGTATGTTTATGTATGTGTGTAAATCTATGTTTATATATGTGTGTGAATGTAGGTGTATGTACGTGTATGTAGGTGCATGTTTATTTATGTTTGTTTATGTAGATGTATGTTTATGTATGTGTGTGTATGTAGATGTATATTTATTTATGTGTGTGCATTTATGTGTATGTTTATGTATGTGTATTTATGTAGATGTATGTTTATGGATGTGTGTGTACGTAGGTGTATGTTTGTGTGTGTGTCGGTGTGTAGGTGTATGTTTATATATGTGTGTGTATGTAGATGAATGTTTATGTATGTGAATGTATGTAGATGCATGCTTATGTATGTATGTGTATGTTTGTGTATGTGTGTGTATGTTTCTGTATGTGTGTCTATGTAAGTGTATGTTTGTGAAGTGTTTCTATGTAGGGGCATGTTTATGTATCTGCATGTATGTAGATGTGTGTTTATTTATGTTTGTGTATGTAAGTGTATGTTTATGTATGTGTGTGTATATAGGTGTATGTTTATGTGTGTGTATGTATGTAAATGTATGTTTATATAAGTATCTATGTTTGTGTATGTGTGTGTATGTTTGTGTATGTGTGCGTATGTAAGTGTATCTTTATGTATGTGTTTGTATGTAGGTGTATTTTATGTATGTGTATATATGTAGTTGTGTGTTTATGTATTTGTTTGTATGTAGGTATATGTACATGTATGTGTGTGTATGTAGGTTTAAGTGTATATATGTATGTATGTAGATGTATTATTTTGTATGTGTGTGCATGTGTGTATGTTATGTATGTATGTAAATGTATGTTTATGTATGTTTTACAGTTGTATGTGTGTGTACGTAGGTGTTTGTTAATGTATGTGTATGTTTGTAGATGAATGTTTATGTATGTGTGTGTATGCACGTGTATGTTTATGTATGTGTGTGTATGTATGTGTATGTTTGTATATGTTTGCCTATGCAGGCGTATGTTTATGTATGTTTGTGCATGTAGGTGTATGTTTATGTATATGTGGTATGTAGGTGTATGTTTATGTATGTGTGGTATTTAGGTGTATGTTTATGTATGTGTGTGTATGTAGGCGTATGTTAATATTTGTGTTTGTATGTAAATGAATGTTTATGTATGTGTGTGTATGTAGGTATATGATAATGTATGTCTATGCATGCGTATGTTTATGTCTGTGGGTGTATGTAGGTGTATGTATATGTATGTGTATTTATGTAGGTGTATGTTTATGTATATGTGTATAATGGTGTATGTTTATGAATGTGTTTGTATATGTGTATGTCTGTGTATGTAAATGTATGTATATGTATGTGTGTGTATGTAGGTGTATGTTTGTGTATGTAGGTGCATGTGTATGTATGTTTTTGTACGTAAATGTATGTTTATGTATGTGGTGTATGTAGGTGTATGTTTATTAATGTGTGTGCATGTTGGCGTTTGTTAGTGTATGTGTGTATAATGGTGTATGTTTATGAATGTGTGTGTATATGTGTATGTTTATGCATGTATTTAAATGTATGTATATGTATGTGTGTGTATGTAAATGTATGTTTATGTATGTGTGTCTAGGTAGTTGTATGATTATGTAAGTGTGTGTATGTAGCTGTATGTTTATGTATGTGTGTGTATGTATGGGTATGATTATATATGTGTGTGCATGCAGGTATATGATAATGTATGTGTATGTATGTAGATGTATATTTATGTATGTGTGTGTATGCAAGTGTATGTTTGCGTGTGTATGTAGTTGTATGATTATATGTGTGAGTGCATGTTGGTGTATGTTTGTGAATGTTTGTGTATGTTTGTGCATATAGGTGTATGTTTGCGTATATGTGTGTATGTAGGTGTATGTTAATGCATGTGTATGTATGTTGATGTATGTGTATGTATGTGGGGTATGTATGTGTATGTTTATGTGTGTGTATATGGGTGTATGTTAATGTATGTGTATGTATTTAGATGAACGTTTACATATGTATGTGTATGTAGTGGTATATTTATTAATGTGTTGGTATGTAGGTGTATGTTTGTGTATGTTTGTCTATGCAGTCGTATGTTTATGTATGTTTGTGTATGTAGTTGTGTGTTTATGTATTTGTGTGTATGTAGCTGTATGTTTATGTAAGTTTGTATGTATTAGAATGTGTACGTATATATGTGTACGTGTGTATGTGTATGGATGTATGCAAATGTATCTTTATGTATGTGTATGGAGGTGTATGTTTGTGTATGTAGGTGCATGTTTATGTATGTGCGTGTATGTAGATACATGTTTATATATGTGTGTATGTAGATGTATATTTATGTGTGTGTGTGCATGTAGGTTTATGTTTATGTATGTGAATATATGTAGATGTATGCTTATGTATGTGTGTGTATGTAGGTGTATGTTTGTGTGTCTGTATGTTGGTGCATGATTGTATATGTGTGTGTATGTAGGTGTATGTTTATATGTGTGTATGTATGTAGACATACTTTTATGTCTGTATGTGTATGGTTGTGTTTTTGTGTGTATGCTTGGTTGTGCGTGTCCATGTAACTGTATGTATATGTTGTGTGTCTATGTAGGCGTATGTTTATGTGTGTTTGTATGTAGATTTGTGTTTATCTATGTGTGTGTATGTAGGTGCATGATTATGTATGTGAATGTATGTAGCTTTATGTTTATATACGAGTCTGTATCTTTGTGTATGTGTGTGTATGTTTGTGTATGTGTGTGTATGTAAGAGTATGTTTATATATGTGTTTTTATGTAGGTGCTTTTTATGTATGTGTATGTATGTAGATGTGTGTTTATGTATGTGTGTGTATGTAGGTGTAAGTTTAAGTATGTGTCTGTATGTAGGTTTTGTGTATATATGTGTATGTATGTACATGTATGTTTATGTATGTGTGCATGTGTGCATATTTACGTATATATGTAAATGTATGTTTATGTAGGTGTTTGTAAGTAGGTTTGAATTTGTGTATGTATTTGCATGTTTATGTATGTGTGTGTATGTAGATATTTGTTTATGCATGTGTGTATGTAGTTGTATGTTAATGTGTGTGTACATATGTAGATGTATGTTTATGTATGTGTGTGTATGTAGATGCATATTTATTTATGTGTGTGCATGTAGGTGTTTATGTATGTGTATTTATGTAGATGTATATTTATGGGTGTGTGTGTATGTAGGTGTATGTTTGTGTGTGTGTCTGTGTGTAGGTGTATGATTATATATGTGTGTGTATGTAGTGAATGTTTATGTATGTGTATGTATGTAGATGCATGCTTATGGATGTATGTGTATGTTTGTGTATGTGTGTGTATGTTTGTGTATGTGTGTATGTAAGTGTATGTTTATGTATGTGTTTGTATGTAGGTGTATTTAATGTATGTGTATGTATGTAGATGTGTGTTTATGTATTTGTCTGTATGTAGGTATATGTATATGCATGTGTGTGTATGTAGGTTTGTGTACATATGTGTATGTATGTAGATGTATGATTTTGTATGTGTGTGCATATGTGTATGTTATTTATGTATGCAAATGCATGTTTATGTATGTGTTTGTATATTGGTATATATTTGTGAATGTAGGTGCATGTTTTGTATGTGTGTGTATGTAGGTGAATGTTTACGTATGTGTGTAGGCAGCTGTAAAATTATGTATGTGTATATGTAGGTGTATGTTTATGCAAGTGTTTGTATGTGTGTATTTTTATGTACGTATGTAAATGTATGTTTATGTATATGTATGTAGGTGTATGGCTGTGTATGTAGGTGCATGTTTAAGTATGTGTGTGTATGTAAATTTATGTTTATTTATGTGTGTGTAGATTTATATTTCTGTATGTGTGTGTTTATAGGTATATGTTAATGTATGTGTACATATGTATATGTATGTTTATGTATGTGTGTTTATATAGGTGTATGTTTATTTGTGTGTGTATGTAGGTGCATGATTTTATGTATGTGCATGTAGGTGTATGTTTGTGAATGTGTAGGTTTGTGTATATAGGTGTATGATTATGTATGTGTGTGTATGTAGGTGTATGTTAATGTATGTGTATGTAGGTAGGTGTAGGTTTATGAATGTTTGCCTATGGAGGCATGTTTATGTATGTGGTTTTATGTATGTGTATGTTTATGTATGTGGGGTATGCAGGTGTATGTTTATTTATGTGTGTGTTTTTAGGCGTATGTTAATGTTTCTTTATGTATGTACATGAATGTTAATGTATGTGTGTATGAAGGTATATGTTTATGTATGTTTGTCTATGCAGGCGTATGTTTATGTCTGTGGGTGTATGTAGGTGTATGTTTATGTATGTGTGTTTATGTAGGTGTATGTTTATGTATGTGTTTACGATGGTGTATGTTTATGAATGTGTGTGTATGTGTATGTCAATGTATGTAAATGTATGTATATGTATGTGTGTGTGAGTAGGTGTATGTTTGTGTACGTAGGTGCATGTTTATGTATGTGTGTATGTAGATGTATATTTATGTATGTGTTTCCATGTAGGTTTATGTGTATGTATGTGAATACATGTAGATGTATGTTTATGTATGTGTGATTATGTTTGTGTGTGTGTCTGTATGTAGGTACAAGATTATATGTGTGTATGTAGGTGTATGTTTATGTATGGGTATGTAGATGTATGTTTATGTATGCGTGTGTATGTAGATGTATATTTATGTATGTGTGTGTTTGTAGATGTATACTTATGTATGTGTGTATGTAGGTCTGTTTATGTATGTGTATGTATGTAGATGTATGTTTATGTATGTGTGTGCATGTTTGTTTATGTTTATGTATATCTGTGTATGTAGGAGTATGTTTAGGTACGTGTGTGTATGTAAGGGTATGTTTATGTATATCTGTGTAAGTAGGTGTATGTTTATCTACGTGTGTGTATGTAGGTGTATGTTTATGTATGTGTGTTTATGTAGGTGTATGTTTATGTATGTGTATGTATGTGTGTATGTTTATGTATGTATGTAAATGTATGTTGTGTATGTGTATGTATGTAGGTGTCTGTGTATGTAGGTTCATGTTTATGTATGTGTGTGTATGTAGATATATGTTTATGTATATGTTTGTATGTAGATGTATATTTACATATGTGTGTGTATGTTAGTGTATCTTTAAATATGTGCATGTATGTAGAGGTATGTTTATGTATGTGAGTATGTATGTGTATGTTTATATGTCTCTGTAAATAGGTGCATATTTATGTATGTGTGTGTATATAGGGGTATGTTTATGTATGTGTGTGAATGTAGGTGTGTGTTTACGTATGTTTGTTTATGTGTGTATGTTCATGTATGTATGTAAATGTTTATGTATGTGTATTTATATTGGTGTATGTTTGTGAATGTAAGTGCATGTTTATGTATTGGTGTGAATGTAGATGTATATTTATGTATGTGTGTTTATGTAGGTGTATGTTTATGTATGTATGTGTGTGTATGTAGGTGTATGTTTATGGAAGTGTGCATGTAGGTGTATGTTCATGTATGTGTGTGTATGTGCGTATGTTTATGTATATACGTAAATGTATGTTTATATATGTTTGTGTATGTAGATGTATGTTTATGTAAGTGTGTGTAGGTAGATGTATATTTATGTATGTGTGTGCACGTAGATGTATGTTTATGTATATGAATATATGTAGATGTATATTTATGTATGTGTGTGTATGTAGGTGTATGTTTGTGTGTGTGTCTCTATGTAGGTGTATGATTATATATGTGTGTGTGTGTATGTGCATGTTTATGCATGTGTATGTGTGTTGATATATGTTTATGTATGTATGTGTATGTTTTTGTATGTGTGTGTATGTTTGTGTATGTGTGTCTATGTAAGTGTATGTTTATGATTGGTGTCTATGTAGTCATACGTTTAAGCGTGTGTATGTATGTAGATGTGTGTTTATCTATGTGTGTGTATGTAGTTCTATATATATGTATGTCTGTGTATGTAGGTTTATGTGGATGTATGTGTATGTATGTAGATGTATGATTATATATGTGTCTGTATGTTTGTGTATGTGTGTGATTGTGTCTGTATGTAATTGTATGTTTATATATGAGTTTGTATGTAGGCGTATTTTATGTTTGTGTATGTATGTAGATGTGTTCTTATGTATGTGTGTCCATGTATGTGCATGTTTATGTATGTGTCTGTATATAGGTTAATGTGTTTATATGTGTAAGTAGGTAGATGTCTGTTTATGTATGTGTTTGCATGTGTGTATGTTTATGTATGTATGTAAATGTATGTTTATGTACGTGTGTGTATATATGTGTATGTTTATGTATGTCTGTGAATGTAGGTGTATGTTATATATTTTTGTGTATGTGTGTATGTTTATGTATGTATGTAAATGTATGTTGCGAATGTGTGTGTCTGTAGGTGTCTGTGTATGTAGGTTCTTGTTTATGTATGTGTGTGTATGTAGATTTATGTTTATGTAGGTGTTTTTATTTAGATGTATATTTATATATGTGTGTATGTAGGTGTATGTTTTATGTATGTGCATGTATGTAGATGTATGTTTATCTATGTGTGTGTATGTTGGTGTATGTTTAGGTGTCTGTGTATGTATGTTTATGTGTATGTTTGTGTGTGTATGTAGATGTATGTTTACATGTGTGTGTATGTAGGAGTATGATTGTGTGCTTGTATGTAGGTGTATGATTTTATATGTGTGCGCATGTAGGTGTATAATTGTGTATGTTTGTGTATGTGTGGTATGTAGGTGTATGTTTTTTAATGTGTGTGTATGTAGGTGTATGTCAACGTATGTGTAAGTATGTAGATAAATGTTTATGTTTGCGTGTGTATGTAGGTGTATTTTTATGTGTGTGTGTGTATGTATTTCTATGTTTATGTATTTGTGTGTATGTAGGCGTATGTTCATATATGTGTGTGTAGGTTGGTGTATGTTTATGTATGTGAGTGTATGTGTGTATGTTTATGTATTTATGTAAATGTATGTTTATGTATGTGTCTGTATGGACGAATATGTTTGTGTTGTAGGTGCATGTTTATGTATGTTTATGTATGTAGATGTATGTTTATGTATGTGTGTGTATATAGGTGTAGATTTGCGTTTGTGTGTATGTATGTGTATGATTATATGTGTGAGTGCATGTAGATGTATATTTGTAAATGATTGTGTATGTATGTGTATATAGGTGTATGTTTATGTATGCGAGTGTATGTAGGTGTATGTTTATGTCTCATTATGTAGGCGTATGTTAATGTGTGTGTATGTATGCAGACGAATGTTTATGTATGTGTGTGTATGTAGGTGTATTTTTTGATGTGTGTGTATGTAGGTGTATGTTTATGTATGTTTGTTCAGGCGTATGTTTATGTATTTTGTTGTTTGTAGGTGTATGTGAATGTGTGTGTATATGTGCATGTTTATGTATGTATGTAAGTGTATGTTTATATATGTGTGTGTACGTTGGTGTATGTTTGTGTATGTAGTCGCATGTTTATGTATGTGTGTGTATGTAGATGTATGTTTATGTATATGTATATCTGTGTATGTAGGAGTATGTTTAGGTACGTGTGTGTATGTAAGGATATGTTTATGTATATCTGTGTAAGTAGGTGTATGTTTATATACGTGTGTGTATGTAGGTGTATGTTTATGTATGTGTGTGTATGTAGATGTATGTTTACGTATGTTTGTGTATGTACGTGTATGTTTATGTATGTGTGTATGTGCGTATGTTTATGTATGTATGTAAATGTATGCTTATATATGTGTCCTTACGTAGTTTTATAATTGTGTATGTACGTGTATATTTAATTATGTGGGTGTATGTAGTTATATGTTTATGTATGTGTATGTATGCAGAAGTATGTTTATGTATGTCTGTTTAAGGGGTATTTAGTGTGTGTGTCTGTATTTACGTGTATTTTTATATATGTGTATTTATATAGGTGTATGTTTATGTATGTATGTGTATGTTTGTGTATGTGTGCGTATGTTTGTGTATGTGTGGCTACGTAAGTGTATGTTTATGTATGCGAGTGTATGTAGGCGTTTGTTTATGTATGTGTGTATGTAGGTGTATGTTTATGTATGTGTGTGTATGTGCGTATGGTTGTGTATGTATGTAAATGTATGTTTATATATGTGTCCTTACGTAGTTGTATGTTTGTGTATGTACGTGTATATTTATGTATGTGGGCGTATGTACTTATATGTTTATATATGTGTATGTATGCAGATGTATGTTTATGTATGTGTGTTTATTTAGGGGTATTTTGTGTGTGTGTCTATTTACGTTTATGATTATATATGTGTGTGTATGTAGGTGTATGTTTATGTATGTGTATGTACGTAGATGTATGTTTATGTATGTATGTGTATGTTTGTGTATGTGTGTGTATATTTGTGTATGTGTGGCTACGTAAGTGTATGTTTATGTATGTGAGTGTATGTAGGCGTTTGTTTATGTATGTGTACGTATGTAGATGTGTATTTGTGTATGTGTGTGTATGTTGGTGTATGTTTATATATGTTTGTGTTTGTAGGTTTATGTGTATGTATGTGCATGTATGTAGATGTATGTTTATGTAGGTATGTGTATGTTTGTGTGTGTGTATCTAGGTGTATGATTTTGTCTGTGTGTTCATGTAGGTATATGTTTGTCTACGTTTGTGTATTTGTGGTATATATGTGTATGTTTATGTATGTGTGTGTATGTGGGTGTATGTTATATATGTGTATGTATGTAGATTTATTTTTATGTATGTATGTGTATTTGTGTATGTGTGTGTATGTTTGTGTATGTGGTTCTATGTAAGTGTATGCATATTAGGTGTGTCTATGCGTATGTTTATGTATGTTTGTGTATGTAGATGTGTGTTTATCTATGTGTGTGTATGTAGGTGTATGTTTATGCATGTGTATGTATGTACATGTATGCTTATATACGAGTCTGTATGTTTGTGTATGTGTGTGCATGTTTGTGTATGTGAGTGTATGTTTATATATGTGTTTTTATGTTGGTGCTTTTTATGTATGTGTATGTATGTTGATGTGTGTTTAGGTATGTGTGTGTATGTAGGTGTAAGTTTATGTAGGTGTCTGTATGTAGTTTATGTGTATATATGTGTGTGTATGTATATGTATGTTTATGTATGTGTGCATGTGTGCATACTTATATATGTATGTAAATGTATGCTTATGTATGTGTTTGTAATTAGGTTTGTATTTGTGTATGTATTTGCATGTTTATGTATATGTGTGTATGTAGATGAATGTTTATGCATGTGTGTTTATGTTGATGTATATTTATGTATGTGTGTGTATGTAGGTGTATGTGTATATATGTGTATGTATGTAGATGTATTTTTATGCATGTGTGCGTATGTATGTGTATATTTATGTATCTGTATATGTAGGTTTATATTTATGTATGTGTATGTATGTAGATGTATGTTTAGATAGGTGTGTGTATGTAGGTGTATGTTTATATATGTGTGTGTATGTATGTGTTTGATTATATATGTGTGTGTATGTAGGTGTATGTTTATGTATGTGTATGTTTGTACATGTATGTTTATGTACATGTGTGTATGTACTTGCAGGTTTGTGTATGTGTATGTAGGTGTATGATTATATGTGTGTGTGCATGTAGGTGTATATTTGTGAATGTTTGTGTATGTTTGTGTATATATGTGTATGTTTATGTATGTGTGTGTATGCAGGTGATTGTTAATATATATGTATATATGTAGATGTATGTTTATGTATGTGTTATAAGTAGGTGTATGTTTATTTATTTTTGTGTATGTAGGCGTATATAATGTATGTGTATGTATGTAGATGAATGATTATGTATGTATGTGTATATAGGTGTATGTTTATATATGTGTGTG
>JAVSCE010004453.1:0-77435 GCA_032199065.1 Smutsia gigantea
AATCTGAGCAGAGGGGGACTTTAGAAATTGTCAGAAGCTTTTTGGTGGATGGGGAAACTGAGGCTCAGGGAGGGGAAGTCCCAGGGGATCTGTGGCAGAGACCAGGCTGGAGGGGTGCTAGGGTCACTCTGCTCTCTGTTCCACTAAAGGCTGTTTCTGGAAGCTCTAAGAACACCGTGTGAGGGAAAGGAGGGGAGAGCATGGAGTGGGTGAGGCGTGAGGCCCAGGGGTGGGACCAGGCACCAAAAGGCCAATGGTTGGCACCAAGGAGAACTACTTTGTCCACAAGGTCATGGAATGACGGGGTTTGGCCAAGACTGGATTTTTGGCACATGGCTTTCTCCTCCCTCTTGCTTGCTTCTTTCTTCCTGGGTGACCTTCATTCAAAGCGTGCCCTTATCGATTTTCTTCCCAGTGACCTAGCAAATCCTATCCTAAAACGAGGACTGTCCAGATGGAGTCTCAAGCGCCCAAAGACGGGGTGACCTGCCTGTGGTCACACAGAGGGCCTTCCCAGGGCTGGAGTTTCAGAGGCTCCTGTCCAGAGAGGTTCCCTGCCAGCATGCGCTCTGTGGCCTCCTGCCTGGTATTTAGGGGGCGCGGTGCTGGTGGGGCTGCTCCTGGCGTGTGTCACCTGCTTTCCCGGTCACCGGGGCGCGCAGGCAGACGCCGGCTGGCAACGGCCTTCTGTCTACCGGCACAGACCTCTGCCCACACCAGCAGCCTGCGCACAGCAGCACCCGAGGCGAATGCTTCTCGGAGCTCCCCTGCGAGTCACGGTGCCCAGGTCTCCCAGGTGTCCTGCCTAAAGGTGCGAAGCCTTGGCGGGCAGAGAACAGGCAGACGGCGGGATCGCCCAGCATGGAGCCTCTGGGACCAAACAGGGCGCGTAAGAAATGGCCGGCGTGTGGCACCGAGGAGGCACCCGAGCCGCAGCGCGCCGGGGACCAGCGCCCGCCTGCCGTGGCCGCGGAAGGAGCCGACCGGCGTTGGCCTGACTGGCCAGGAGCGCGAGCGCTGCGGGGAACGGTGAGGGCAGCGGCGGCGGCGCCCCTCCGCGGGGAGCAGGCGCGCTCAGCCTCTCGCGGGCCGCCGGCCGGCGGGCGCCCTCTAGTGGCAGGCGGCGCTCTGTGTCGCGCGGCTCGGCGAGCGCCGGCGCTCCCGGGAGAGCATCCGCGCCTGCGCCGCAGGGCTGGCGCCCGAGGGCCGCGCCTTAACGCCCTGCACGTCTTACCCAGGCTTTGTGCGCGTGTTGCCCCTGCGCTTGTTGCTGCTGAGGTACACTCCCTTAGCCCCTGCGCTGTGACCGATTTTCGTTTTTATTAAATAATATTGAACACTCCCTTTAAAAAATATCCAGGAATTCCAGGTGGAGTGTTTTAGGCCGAGGCAGTGACTGCAGGGAACTTCTCTCCCAGTTGAGCAGCCAGAGAAGCAAAGAAAGGCGACCTTTGGCTGGCCTCTGCCGTCGCCGGCACAGCGGCCCTGCGTCCTCATACACGCGTGGGGCCAGGCCATGGGCTCGCCCTCTGCCCTCCCGCCCAGGCCGGGCCCAGGCTGGGGGCGGGCCTGAGCCCTGGGGGCTGCTACGTGACCTGCCCGTCCGCTGTGACCGCCCTAGACAGACAGCCCTCCTACTTCTGCTTCAAGCCAGCCTCCCGGCCACAAACAGCCAGGATGGGCCTCACCTGCCCCAGGGCCTGCACGCTCTCTCCCTCTGGCCTTAGTTTCCCTGTCCCGTGGAGCTCACAGCTCCTGCCTCGCCTACACAGAGAAACGCCACGTAATGGAGAACCAGCGAATCATGCAGTGAATGTGCTTAACACTCGGCAAGCTGGGAGGGTAAGACAGGGCATGGTAGCGTGCCCCTGGGCTTCCCCACACCACGGCCCTTGCTGAAGCCCCCTGCCCTGGCCCGCACTGAGCACTAGGCCTTACCTCCCCACGCTCATCTAAGGGGATTTTCATACTTGAAGAAGACTCCAGGGCTGTGCTTGTTCTAGAAGGCTAAACGGCAACACGGTGATTCTCAAACTTAGGTGCGCATCAGAATCACAGGGGGCTCATTAGAACCCAGAGAGCTGAGTCCCCTCCAGAATCCCTGACTCAGGGGGTCTCGGAGGGACCCCCAAGAATTTGCATTTCTAATAATTTCAGGAAATTCTGATCTGCTCCTGGGACCACAACTGGAAACAGCTGAGTTAGCTGTAGGGTTTAGAACAGCTCTGTGAATGTTCGTTCTAACACCCCTGCCCCAGCCACACAGGTAATCAAATTAAAGCAGTGTCCATCACACAGCCCTAGACTCCCAAGAACCTCGAGAGGGCTGAGCTCCCTGTAGCCCTTCCCACACAATCCTCTCTTAACCAAAGCCTTAGTGCAGCCCTCAGACACTCCCTAAGAGATCCTCGGGGATCCTGGTAGACATGGAACGATGATCGAAGCAGATACGGGAGCAAGCACGCAAGCGGTGTGATGCCAGGGGCTCCAGGAGGCTGGCAGTGAGAGACAGAAGCTTGATGGCATTGCTGAGTCTTAGTCCCCAAGACAGGGGCTTGGCTCTGCCCACAGGATGGCACCGTGGCTAAGCTCCAGCTCCAGAGGCTCCGGCACGGCTGCAGGACGGCAGGTGTGGTGTGCTCCCATCAGGAGTGCCCTCTGCCCTGTTCCTCGAGAAGCTCTTGGAATTTATTTGCTCTTCGGCCCCTCTCCTCGCTTCCCGGCCAGGGCCATCCCTTCTTGCAGGAGCACAAGGGCACCTCGGCCAACAGTGCAGGGGGCTTTATGATCCTGCCACCCTGGCCTGGCCATCCCACGGCCACTCTGGGCCACTCTGGTTTACGAAGCTCACCCTCCTGTCCAGACTCGCTGGGCAGCTGCCTGGAGTGGGCCTTCCATATGCATTGTTTTCCCGAGTTAGAAACCAGAAACTTGCATTCCTCTCATTTTTACTTAAATGCTGACACTGTTGATGCCTGAGGGCATCCCAACCCAGCAGACCAAAGCCCCATCAGCCGTGTGCACAGTCCTCTCTCCCCACACTGCAGATCGGGGCCTTAACGCCTGGCCCTGGCCGCCACCACCAGGGTCACCTGACAGCCAGGCGGCTGCCCATTGCTCAGTTCTTCCACTAGCAGGACCTCCAGCTTCTGCTGGGCCCAGGTTGTCTAGCACAGCTCATCTCCCTTACCCCCATCCCCACACACACTCCCTGTCCTGAATTGTACCCTCTGGCCTGCAGGAGCACTGATCTGGCAGTAGGAAACACCCATTTCTTGTCTTAGCCTTTGTAACATTGTCATATTTCAATCTCAGTTCCCTGGGTATTGGATGTTGACAGTAATTCTTGCTCTGCCTGTCTGTCCAGTAAAGAGTTAACTCAGCAAGCCTGGGTGGCCTGAAGCCCTGCACATTCCAAAGGTCTTCAGGCATGACCCTTCACTAATATCTTTGCATTAAAAAAGAATAAAACATAATTTTGAGTATTATAGTTTTTCTGGAGCCTGAGAGCCCATCTTGTGAATCATGGAACCCAAGGGTAGTCTGGGGTCGCTGAGCCAGGGCCTTGCAGGGTGCTGGTGGTGGGCTTACTCCATATCCTGCTTGGGAGCTTCGCAAAGCTCTTGAAGAGAGAAGGGCTGTCTTGCAGTCACCCAGTAAGTGTGGGGCAGGTAGTGAGGAAAGCACTGGGGGCGGCTGGCCTCCAGGAAGCCCTAAGTGGAGGAAATCTGTTGATGAAAATTTCATTTAAGGCATTTGAAATAATGATGAAGTTTTATTTGAGCCAAGCTGAGGACTTATACACCTGGAAACATTAACTCCCATGGGCAGGAGAAATATTTCAAGGAGTACAAGTCATACAAGGCATCAGCTCTTCCTGTAGGCAGTGGCCTCCGAACATTTTTGATATACATTCTCACCTGGAAAAGAACGAAAGCACAGCCGCCAGTACGTTTGCCCATTCTCAATTACATGCACATGCTCCTGCACTAATATATTTGACACAAGATAAATTTACATATAGAGAGAAATTCAAAACGATATAGAAATAGAAGCACTAATGTATTCCTCTCCTACCCTAATGGATCATCTTGCATGGCCCTCTCTGGACACCACTGCAAGAATTCAATTATTCAAAGTCTAGTCATCCCACCATTTTAGGAGGCCAGCTGTTCCTCAAAAGCAGCAGGAAGTATTACTCAGCCACGAGTAGACTTGGGGCCAAAGGAATCTAGTGGGAATGTTCAGCTGTGTCACTGGAGAGTGAACTGTGATCACTGCCATGCTTACTTTTCCTGAGATGCTCCAGGCGCCATCTGGGGGCAGCCATCTCTCGCAAAGGGGCCCTGATGCCACTACAGAAGGAGGCCCCAAGCTCCCTCCCCCGTGCACCCTTGTCATTCAGACTGAACAGGAAGCTGCAGGAGCCAGACAGAAACCTTGGCACCACCCTCAGCATTCCACTCCCCCAGGGACAGCCAATCCCTCCCCGAGTCCTGCAGATGATGCTTCTTAATGATGGCTCACCTGCAGTCACTTCCCATCATGCCCACATGACCCACAGACTATCTCATCCTCCACCATCCCTCCAAGCTGCCACCACCTGGACCACTGCACCCCCTTCCTGCAGCTCCATCCCTCTGACCACTCAGCAGCCAGAGAGGTGGGGTCTGATCACGCCACAGCCCTGATCCCTCCCTGGCTCCCACTGTCCTAAGAATAAAGTCAGCATCTCAATATGGCCTCCAAGGACTTCTATGCCTCGCCCCACTGCATCATCGCTGCAGCTCCCACAGTGACCCTCTCTTCTCATCTTCCAGGTGCCGCACGCCTTCCAGCCCTTGCCATTCCCCTGCCTGGGATGGTCCTCTTCTGTCTAGTTAACTCCTCTCCTACTTCAGCCTTTAGCCCAACCATCACCACCTCAGGGAAGCCCCCAAAAGTCAGATCCCCCATTACACACTCACGGAGCACTTAGCACGGTTCTGATTTTATGAGCGTGCCAAGCGTGGATGTGTGAGAGTATTACTTCCCCTCTTCTTTACCACACTGTGGGCTCCACGAGGGCAGGACCCATGTCATCCGCCACCCCCCACTGCCCAGCACTGTGCCCAGCACATTATTAAGCATCTGATAAATTCTTGTTCAATGATTGACTGGACATGTGAGTGCCTTAGTGAGCAGGGGGAAGGCACATGTATGGAACGTGTCTGGAGAGGAGATGAGGTATTGGAGGAAGGGAGGGAGGAACAAAATAGAGAAAAAATGTAAGTAGTCTACAAGATGCAACATGACAGGAAGAGAAAGCAATCCCAGATCGAGCAAGGTCCTTTATTACAGGACTCACCACCAGGAAGATCTGAGTCTCTCCAAGTTCTCCCACAAACCCAGACCCACCTCAAGCTCGTGGCAATGCTGCTCCCCAACACCCTGACCGGTGATGGGAATCCTCACCCCCAACTGGGCCCAGCTGGGAGGCATCACCCTGCGCACACTGAGAGATACCGAGAGGGGATCAACCATTCAACTCTCCAGTGAGAAAAGGCCATAGCTCCATGCCTCCCACAATTCGGGCACACCCATTCTCTCCCACCGAACATGTTTTCTCATCTATAAATGAGGGGGAGGCGACTTCTGAGGCTCCTTTCAGCTCTGCATTCAGAGTCTGTGATTCTCTGCACCACAGACCACAGGCCCAGGACGCAGGCCCGGGGGCATCACGAGTGGAGGACACCAGGTCCTGTGGGCTGCCCACCTCGGTGTTGGCTTTCTTGAGGAATGATCTTGCGACCACCAGGAATCCCTCAGGCATGTTGTGTAGACCACTGGTTCACCTTGGAGCCAGATCTCCAGAGCGTCTTGGGTCTTCCATGTGCATGACCTTCTTTTGCAGGCAGCCACTTGGTGTGCACTGAAGCTGTATTCTCACCTGCTGAGCCAGGTGATAGGCCCTGTGCTACTTACTGAACAAAGTTTTTGAGTGACATTTTCTTGTCTGGACATTGGGCATAAAAAAGACACTACCCGACCTCAGCGCCAACCCGCCGCTGAGTGCATCAGCCCTTCTGATCTGTCCCAAACTTCCGTCTGGCCAGCAACCATAACCTTTTGTCCTCTTCTCAGTTGTATATTTGGCTTTCTCTTGGAGGCCATTTTTTGTGCTCCACAAAACAAGCGCTATCACTTCCGAGGATGTCAGGTGAGCGGAAAGCAGGATGGCAGCTTTGGGCTGAGAAGATGGTCTTCCTCGCTTGCCGTGGGGCACCCAGCACCCCAGTCTCTCCTGCTGTGAGGTACATACAGACCAAGATGAGCCATGATGGCACGTATGCATCTTCAGCATCCCCCACACAGAGTCAGTAAAACTGTCAAATGTCAGTCTCTTTTGTGTGGGGATATTGACTTTCTCTGATCTATGAAAGTTAGCTAATTAAGAAGGAAGTTGATTTAAGAGAAATTAATTTTGTCCTGAATCCTCACCCAGCCAGATCAAGGCCAGTATCCTGTCCAGGCCCTGCCCAGGATACCATGGGCCTGCCGATTGCCTTACGGGCAGGAAATGAGTAGGAATGTTGGGGGCAAAGGCAAGTTGTCTGGGGCACTACTGGGCTTGTTGGAAGATGCACTGCAGGATGATTCCCAGCAGGATCCAAGTCAGAAAGAGGGGAGGTGATGCTGCAGAAAATGTGGTGGCAAATAGTCCAGAAGAATCCAGAGAAGATGCACAACACTGAATGAGTCAGCTGATAGGACCCCAGCCCAGGGCGTGACGTCATGTCTGCTGAGGAGGAGCCTTAGTAGGGTGAGGTTTTTGTTTTCTGATTTTTGTTCCCTAAAGACATGTCAGTTTTACTGAGAAATAATCCACATACTCTAAAATTCACCTGTTTAAAGTATATCATTCAGTGGTGTCAGTCTATTCAGGGACTTGTGCAACCATCATCGCAATCGATTTTACATTTTATCACCCCAGCCAGAAACCACATACCCGTTAGCGATCAGCCACCTAAGTTCCCCCACCCCCAACATGGCCGCTCTGGGCGATCGTGGATCTACATTCTGTCTCTATGGATTTACCTATTCTGGACGTTTCATGTAAGTGGAATTATACCATATGTGGCCCATTGTGTCTGACTTCTTTCATTTAGCATAATGTTTTCAAGGTTCATCCTTGTGGTGACACTTAGCAGTACTTCATTACTTTTTATGGCTGAATACTATTCCATTGTATGGATGTACTACATTTTGTTTATACATTTATCAGCTGACATTTAGATTGTTTCCACTTTGGCTATTATGAATAATGCTGTGAACACTCATGTACAGGTTTTTATATGGATATATATTTTCATTTACTTGGGGTATATACCCCAGGAGTGGCTTTGCTAGGCCACATGGTAACTCTGTGTTTAACCCACTGAGGAGCTGCTAAGCTTTTCCAAAGTGGCTGCACCCTTTTACATTCTTACCAGTAGTGTAATGCAGGTTCTGATCTCTCTACATTGTCACTAGCCCTTGTCCATCGTTCTGGTTACAGCCATCCTAGTGGGTGTGAAGTAGCATTTCCTTGTGGTTTCAATCTGCATGTCCCTGGTGGCTAATGATGCTGAGCATGTTCTCACGTGCTTACTGGACAACTGTCTCTCTTTGGAGGGTATCTATTCAGATCCTTCACCCAAATTTTAATTGGGCTGTTTCTTTTTATTATTAGCGAGACCTAATGGAAAAAATCAGGTTGAGTTGTAGTGCCATTTCTCTCCCTCTCCTTCCTCTTTATTGTCTCCTTTTCAGTGCCAGAGTTCAAGGTCTCTCGAATCGCTCCTTACGGGCAGTGCTTTCCCCGGGCTCTGTGCAGAGCTGGCATGGAGGCAGCCGTGAGGTGCAGAGGAAGGAACAGTGCAGCAGAGGCTGATACTCTTGTTCTACTGCCCCCAAAGTCCAGCTGTGTGCTGTTAAGTAAGTCACCTTCCCCCTCCTCCCAGGCCTCAGTCCCTGTTTGCCTGTAAGGCGTAGCTGCACTGCCCACCTGCCTACAGCACAGAGCTGTTATGAGGGCCGCCAGAATCCATGGGTGCAAACTTCCCGGGATACCAGAGTCCTCCAGCCCTTCCAAGGAAGACCAGTGATGTGGCTCCCAGGCTTGAACACAAGTTCAGTCCACTTGCTTCCAGCCCTGGCTCCCCTGTTCGTTAGCTGGCCTTGGGAAATGCAGCCTTTCTGTGTCTCCATGTCCACACCCACATACGAATATTAACAGACCTTCCCTCTCTGGGTTGTTGGGAGGTTTAAATGAGATACGCTTATGTCATGTGCTTAGAGCAGGGCTGGGCTCTTAGTATTTGATACACGTTACCTGGGTCATGATATTTATTATTACTCCAAGGCTAGATTTCCCACCCCACGCTCTCCCTGTGCTCCCACCACCACTGGAGAAGAGGATGGGCTGGATTATGTTTCTAGACGGCTTCCCCCTGATTGGCAGGACGGGCATGCTGATGAGCTGTGCGGGCTTGTCCAGCCTAACAATCTCCTCTCGCATGTCCAGGCCTGTGTCTGAAGTGTGTGTGGACTGTGTCCTCCGGAGTCCTGCCAGCAGGTTCCCTCACATACGCTCCCCACAGCGGGCTCCCTTATTCTCTCTCTTCCCACCCTGCCCCCAGGCCTGGCCCCTGCAGGAGACCAGAATATGCCAGAAAGAGGTGCGGGAGTTAACACTTCTCTGTTGCAGCCTCCAGTCTATTTTCAGCGAGCTCTCTTCCCAACTCATAGGCACATATACTGGAAGTAACAGGAGATCTGACATCTCTCAGGAAAGGAGAAAACATAATTCTCTCTATATTTTGTCCTATAGACTTGGAATATAAAGGGAAAAGTTTACCCCTTAAAAAGGTGGGACAAGGGCAGTTAAAGAGCCCAGAACCAAGCAAACACTCAGACGGGTGCCTGTGGTTCGTGCCCAGGGCGTCCTGACGATCGGGATTATAAGGCTCCTGCACCCCTACAGCCACCCCCAGAGAACGGGTGGACTTGACCTGACCTCCAGCTCTAGGATCCTCATTTGTATGGGCTCCGTTCAAGGCCTGACCTATGTATCTGACCCCACAGAACCTGGAAGCCTTGTGCGGAGGCCCTTTCCATCCCTTCCTTAGGGAGTGAAGCCCTGCTGCTTAGGGGCTGGTCTCTCAGATATCACCTTCCAATGGGCAGGAATTCTTCCTGGTATCAGAGTGATGCCATTTAAACCCATTTACATCATTAAAAGCAATACTGGAGGTACATTCAACATAGAAATTACATAAATAACCCTATTTAGTAATCTAAATGCAGGCACATTTTAGCCTTTTGTCTGCTGGTAAAATCTGTTCAAAACAACACAGAACTTCTGGCTAAGAGGACATTTAATTTGCTACTCCCATACTACAAATCTTTTTGGGGGACTACCTGGTAACCTACTTCCCAGAGCCCCAGGCTCAACCTCCTGAAAATCAGGGTTCCCAGAGGGGACCCTGTTCCTTGTTGCTCCCTTCTGCCACCCTGCAGGTGGTGAGCTGGTTTTCCTTGTTTAAATGCATGTTCTAGCCCACTAAATCAGATGGATGCATAATGGCTTTCCTGCTAAAGTCCTTTTACAAAAATTCAATTTCAATCTTCTGCTTTATTTATTACGGTTTCTTCAATATAGGATTTACAAATATGGACCTCCAGACATATCTCAATTTAAGCACCATAGTGGCGAGAACCCCTAAATACCAGGATTCTATTACCAATCGATACAAGTCATTTCTTTTAATACAAGATGAGGAATTAAAATGAAGCTTGGTAAATGGCATGTGATTCGGAGGAGGAAAGAAATGCATATAGAAGCAGCTTGATTTATCTAGCTGGGTAGGGGTGGGGGGCAGCTTTTTCCTTTTATTTTGATTTTTGTTGCTGTTTCTTATGCACTAAAAAAAGTAATATTGGAGGATAAACAAATTTAAATGTCACCCTAGTTTAAAATATACCCCAACCTAACTACCCACCCTGATAGCATGTCAGAGAGGCCTCGGGCTTCTGTGTTAGAAAAATAGCTGGAAGTGGCCTCCCTCAGGCACTTCTGGGCCACCTGGGCCCTGTTCTTTTCCAGCACCTTTGCCTTCCCTGTCTCCTGTCTTTCGTACCCCTTAGGGCTTCCCCATGTCAGCTTTCTCTCACTCCTGTTTCTGGTCCTCCTCTCTGCCCTATTCACAGACTCCTTCTTTATGACAGTCCCTCTGTCTGTGAGAGCAGTTCCCACTAAGTGGGGAGGAAGCATTTTTATCCCTCCTTGCATTCCCAGCACCCAACCTGCTATCTTTAACTTAAAATAATTTACCTTCTTTAGTCATTCAATTCAAGATTATATACATGTTTACTAAGACCAGAGGTCAGAGCTAAATGCTGCCAGGGATAGAAAGATAATTTAGACATGAATCCTTTTCACACTCTTTGCTCTTTCTTTAGAGCTTAAAATTAGAATTCCAGGAAAGGGTTGAAGGTCACTTTGGAACTTTGGTATAGAAGCAGCCAGAGGGAGACAGGTGATAATATTGTATTCATTCCGCTAACTACCCATCCATTTAGTCTGGATTTTGCCCAGGATTAAAGAGGAGCTGGCAGTGTGCAATTACAGATAAACTACACTTAACTATGGGAGGAAGGTGAATTATATTTAATTCTCTGTCTTTAACACCAAAGGCCACAGCTTTGAGATCATGTACAGTGATCTGGAATGTCCAGTGCTTCAAAGAGTATCCCATTCCTGTGGTTCAAAAGGCCCTCCTAGGATGTCATCACTGTCAAGTGCCCGAGCTCCCTCACTGAGACCCACTTAGTCAAAGCTAAACAAAAGGTGCTGCCAATCACTGCTCCCAGGAATTTCCAGAAGGGGACAGCAGGTAAAGGGTGGCCTGCAGTTTGGGACTAGGACTAGGGAGGGGCCAGGACTGACCAGTCCGCCATAGCTCCGCCAGATCAATTGGCCCACGTGCCCACTGGCTGACATTGAGGAAGGACATCCCCATTTATGGTGCAATCAGAAGGGCCTGCATGAGATGCCTTGGGGAGAACTTTAGCTGCCTACTTCTCCTAAATCTTCTCCTCTCTCCCTGGGGAGGGCAGAGAGAGGCCCACTCTCCCTCCTAATTTGGGGGTAAGATATGAGAACCCTTCACCCAAGGTTGCAAAGCTTGGATCCAGAGTGTGAACGCCAAGGTCTGGATCAGTGGAAGGTCCTGACCAGGCAGAGATTGAGAAGCACCATGAAACAAGCCTTCAAGTCTGGTACCAGGGTCTAAGGCCAAGAGCCAGTGGTAGTGGGAACGCTGGGAACCAAGAGGGCAGTGAGTGACGAGAGGTGGCTAAGGGCGGGTGGAGGCCACCTCTGCAGGCAGGAGGAAGTGGGTACTGAGCTTAAAGCACCACCAGAATCGAGTGCCAATGTCCTACAGGCCCACTGGCTCTCCACTTCCCGGGAGCTGCCTCTGTGGCAGCCATAAAGCACGACACCACGGGAGGTCAGAGCTGGACGTGAAGCACAGGGCTGATGGAGGCTCTGCCATGGGGCAGCCTCGCTGCTCTTACCTCTGGGCTTTGGTTTCTTCAACCACTAAGTGCATCAGATACGGCACCTGAACCAAGCGTTGTTGGGAGGAAGAAGAGGGGTAATGTATGCAGAGTCAGCATGGTGGCAGCTCGCAGTCAGCTATTACCAGCTGCCCAGGGGAGCAGCCGTGCATGAGCTGTGTCCCGAGTGGTGGCAGCATCGGGGCCTCAGTGTGGTGCCCACAGGAGTGGCAGGGAGGGGCTGGTGACCTGAGGACTGTAAGGAGAGCAGGGAACTGATACCGGTGTAGGGCTACAGGCCTCACTGTTTGGTGCCATAAGTCCCTTTAGGCACATGCGGCTTGCACCCGGGGCACAGACCTGTGACTGGCTGTGGGCTGCTGTCTGCAGGGCAGACCCCCGCCCTCTTGTTCCGCCCAGGGTGGCCCTCCCAGGGTGGAGGCCCAGAGGGTAAGGACAAGCAGAAACTCAGGTGGACCCTGAGTGCCACTTGGAAGTCCGCGCTGAATTGAGGATGTTTCCCTGAGACTAGGGACCACAGACACCTCCTGGGAGGTGCAGATGGCACAGCCCTGGAGGCCAGACGCTCACAGGAAGAGAAGCTGTGGGTGTCCGGGCCCTGGCAGGAAGCCAGCCTGTCGCTGGAGTCTGTGCAGGCAGGGGGCCTGCTGGGCAGGGGCGGACGGCACCAAGGCAGTGGGAAGTGTCACTCACGCTCCCCCTCCAGTTGTGGTAGGAGCAGGAGGAATTGGGCAACATGTTAGGCCTCCAGTCTGTCTCCCCATTCGTGTCATCATCGATAAACAACAGATTTGGACATCTCTGTAGGGATGGCGTCACCAAACACCTGGCCTTTGCAGTAAGGGACCACGAGGAAGCACTGTGCAGGTGTGGGGAGGTTTCAGTTCCTGCCTCGGCCTCTCCTGCAGCCGCGATGAGGGTGTAGGCAGTTCTTTCTGTGAACTGGGCACATAAGGAGCCACCCTGATAAGCCAGCACACACTGAGCCTCCAGGCTTGGCGAAGAAAGGTGTGAGAGAAATAACAATAAGTAAGTCAAAACAGAAGGCGAGTCTGCCTTCTGTGTTATTCGGAAGATACAAAGCCCCTTGCAGGCAGCCGGTCAGTTACGAGGTTCAAGGCCAAGGCCGCTGACGTGGTGGGGGGCAGCGCCAGTCCTGGCTTCCCGACCTGGGCAACCCACTGCTTCCTCCCAGGCTGGAGGCTCCAAGGATCCTTCCAGTGATCTCACACCAGCCTTTTCTTTCTGCATAAACTGCCAAGAATGTGAACTAAGTTTTTAAATGTTAACCAGTGGTTGGGTTAGCCACAGGGGTTGGGGAAGTGATGGGCTCTCTGTCAGGAAAGACAGAGACAGTGTTCCAGGTTGCAGGATGGAGGGTCGGGGCCCAGGAACTTGGAGACAAATAGCTACGCCAGTAGTTACTGATGGTGAGTGGGGACCTGTGGGGTAGGGGCTCACGGACGGGGAAGCTGCCACCATAGTAGGGTCTGAAGACTAAAATTTCCCAGGCCTTCATGCCCTTCTGTGCTCTTAGGGATGTTGGATGATTTAAAGCAGGTGAAAGACAAACACAGACTCTGGTTCACTTGGTCTCTGGTTTCACTGGTCCAGAAACAAAATGAACTTCAGAACCATCAGATGTCCCACCAGGTGAGTCTGGGCCTGCAGCTCATGGCTTAGGGCTCAATGAATTCCACCACCAGTGCATTTCACAATCTCTTCAATTTTTTATGTGACTGTTAGGGCTTTGATCAGGAAAGGACCCTGACACTGGAGGGACACTCACATGCTGAGAAAATGACAAATCTCTGTCCCTATTATTTAACTCTAACTTCTATTTTGGTTCCCAGAAGGACCAGTGAATCATGCAATGCTCCGCTTGGGCCCATAACCATCTGTTGACACACCTCCCCCAGGTGTGACATTGCCCACGGGGACGATGTGGGCAGAGTTCTGCAGTACTAGTGTCTGCGGGCTCCTGGAGGCAAAGGCTGCAATGTGGGCACCACAGCCTCCTGGGCACCCACACGCCCAGCCTCCTTGGCTGCCAGAAGTGCAGTGAGAGTCCTTGCCAGCAGCTGTGGGCCTGGGGCAAGCAGGTCCAAGGCTCGAAGTGGTAGGGAAGCTGGCATGCCTTCTCTACTCTGTCTCTCCCACTGCACAAAGAACCTTGGAAGTCACCTGCTGACGGTGGAAAAGCCACACATGGGAGGAGCCTGAGATCCCTGAATAAACCTCTCAGAAGGCCACCCACCACCACGAGCATCCACAATGGATTTTTGTTAAAATCCAGTTAAGCCACTGAGACTTGAAGTTTGCTCATTACAGTGGCCAGAATTACTTGCTCCAAATACTCTCCATCCCCTATTCTGACTTGTGTGTAGAATTTTAAAATGTACATGGGAATGGATGTTTTAAGTGGGTTAGATGTCCTGAAGCAAGTAGTCTCCCTGAGGCTCCTTCCGATCCAGTCATTTCATTTCTGTCTCTCTCCCCAAAACCAGTCTACTCCTCAGCTTCCATGGAGGCTGGGTATTGGTCCTGGGTACCCTGGATGTCATTGATCTGCCCAAGTCCATTCTGTTCTCTGCCCTCTTGGGTCAGTTTCATGTTTTGGAAATTACTGGAATGGTAGCCAGCAGTGGAGCTGATAAAGGGAAATGGTCTTTTAAATTTTTAAACAGTTCTTCCTGGTGTCTCTTTGTTCTTGCTCTCCTAACCCTGTGTCCGGCATATCTCCTAGGGCTGGGGTCTATTTGAACGATTCTAAAATGTCATCTCCTACCTGCTGGCTTTTGGTGCTTCAAGCAGCTAGCAGCCCAGCCCCCACAGAGCACGTTAGGTGGAATGCATGTGTACACTACCCATTCACAGAAAGCTCAAAGAGACCCAATTTGACCAAAATGCACCTCTTTGCTCTCTGGCTCAGAGAAACATAGGAATGACATCAGATTATCTTGAATGCAGCCCCTTTTTTTCCTTTTGTAAAAATGCTGCGGTGTGTGGAGTTGGGTTTTGGTTGTTCCTATGTTGAGTGCCCTTGAATAGCATTGATCCTGAAACCTCAAAGAACCATCGGCTCAGGGTTTCTTCAGAGGCCACCTCAGGCCTTTGTCCTGGAAAATCTGAACCACAATCCATCCTGATTGAAATCTGTCTGTGTGACATTCCCAACACATGCCACATGCTCGTACATTTTCTTGCCGCCTCCTAAGTGCTGTGAGGAGGGCTCAGGGGACAGGGCAGGAAGAAGTCATGGCTATTAGAGGGCCAAACTGTGCCCATCCAGGATTCACGTGCTGAAGCCCTCATTTCTAGTACCTCAGAGTGGCTGCATTTGGACGCAGGGCTTTGAAGAGGGAATGAAGGGTCACTGAGGTCATTAGGGTGGGCCTAATCCAGTGTGACAAGTGTCCCTGCAAGGAGATTAGGACACAGACACGCACCAAGGGAAGACGTGAGGACACACAGAGAAGACAGCCATCTAGAAGCCAAGGGAAGAGGTGTCTGAAGAAACCAGCTTTGCCAACACTTTGATCTCAGAATTCCAGCCTCCAGAACTGTGAGAAAATAAATCTCTGTTGTTTAAGCCACGCAGGCGGCAGTGCTTCGCCATGGCAGCCCCCGCAGAGCAATGTGGTATCTTTCCTACATTTTCCTGAATTTAATGGCAGGGCAGTGCCCTAGAGGAACCCAGCTAGGAGTGGCCAATAGAAGGTTCTAGAGACTCTAGAAGAGGGTCTGTAAAGGAAGACCTTCCTTCAAAGAATTTAATCTTAAAAGACTTGAAGCAGTCAGTTGCCCATGAACCTGCAGAACCTTCTGTTATTAGGTGGGAGGCCCAATGCCAGAACCCATTGTAAATCCCCTCAGAAACAGAGGAGATCTGTTTAAAGTACTTCCATGTGGAGGAAAAACAGCTTCTGGTCCACAGACAGGAAGCAACTGCCAAAAGTGACGCTGCACCTTCAGGACCACAGGAAGGGCACGGGCAGATGGCCCCATCCTCCCGGTCACGCGTCGGCTCCACCTTGTTGGGTCAGGGGACAGTGGGTGCTGGGAGCACTGCCAGCAGCCACTTTAACTCAGCAGCCCCATGACCTCCAGGAGAAATGCCCTCCAAGCTTTGTCTCGCAGTCGCTCTAAACCATTGCTCCCTTGTCAGCCTCGGAGCCGCTAGTCAGCTCACGATCAAGGTCATCGCCACCGACAGTGGCACCTAAAGCTTGCTGCCAAGTGCTCTGTTGTGAGAATTTATTTTATTTCATTCTCACAAGCATGTGAGGCAGGTACTTCCCCAAGTTACAGATGAGGAAACTGAGGCTCAGGGAGCCTAACGACCATGCCCCAAGCACACACTCATTCGGTAAGTGGCCAAATGCACACCCAGGTCCGTTTACTCCCCACACACTTTCCCACCACACACTTCCAGAAGTGTAAGAATACTCTGTCTCTCTATAACTGGGTTTCTCAGGAGTGCAACAAACCCCCAGATTCTGAGGTCCTGGTTTTGGGAATCAGATGATCTCAGTCAGACATTTTCAGATAACAGACTTCTGACCTGGCTGCAGCCCCACCGTCTGGGGAGCTTTTGAAGATCACACACATCCGGGTTCCAGTCCCTGAGGTCCTGATTTAGCAGGTCTAGGAAGGGGCCTGGGCACCTGCATTTTAACAAACTTTGTAAATCTACTTGGCTGAAGCTGGGTAGAGATCCTGGAACATTTGTGCGTGGACACCTGTGTAATTTGGTGAAGGTTGTGGATCCCTCCTGAGAATGAGGCCTACAGATCCCTTCTCATATGAAACAAAATGCACAGAACTACAAACGATACTAATTATGCTAAAATACAATTAATCATTTTTAACATCATGGCATAATCAAACATGTGCTTCTTTAAAACATTAAATAACTAGATCTAGTGGGGGTTTAATAACTATCATAAATGTGAAAGCAGATAGAAAGGTACCTAAGCATTTCAAGATACCCACAAGAACTAGGATATGATATGTGCAGGTGTGTGCTTACTGCAGCAGACAAATGTTCATGTAGGGTTAAAGGGATGGAGGTCCACCTTCCATGCTTGCAGCTGAAATGATCGCTAATACCAGCTAGACATCAGTGACCCTGAGCCTGTACTTTATATCCCTAACCAAGGTTATAGACTCCTCAATTTTATCACAGACTCCTTGGAGATGTGTAACCTCCAGCCTAAAAACCCTTGTTTTGAGGCTTCTGGCCAGCTGTAAGAGCCAAAAAAATTGAGAATGTGGATATCAAAAGATTTTTTTCATTTCTCCACAAACACAGCTTTCACAAGAGGTAAGACCCAGATGTGAAGGTGCCTATTTTCACTGGCAATGAGAAACCTGCATATTTAGATCTTTCTTCCTTGCTAAGGGACTATATGAAATGATTGATTGAAAAATTAACGATCACTAGTGGAATGGTATCCACAAGACTCATGCAACTCTCACAGGGGAGAATGCTACATGATTTAGCTTTTTGTCAGCATTTTTGTATTCTAAGATGAAATTTTTTTTCCCCACTCTCGCTTTGTTTGCGCTTATCCTAATTTTCTAAATAACATGGTTTCCAGATTGCAAGAAATGATTATCCTTATTCAGAACAAATTGTGCCAGAGATAGAGTCGTGGGAAGGGCTGTGTTCTTCGCATGACCAGCCACCCTCTCTCTTGCCTTACAGTGCATCCCTCTGTGATGAGATTACCTGAAGGTTCAACTGGATAAATCAATTACCAAAAGCTCCACATTGAAACTAGGAACAATGCTTTATGAGCACCAGAAAGTTTGCTGTGCTTAGCTTTTCAATAGATACTGGGGATAACTGGGTTTTGTGCATGTTCACAAAGCATTTAATAAAACATTTCTTCTTGCCACTTTCAGGTGTGTATGCGGTTTAGATGGGTTTCGATGTTTGCCAGGCCACTCACAATTATTCGTCTCCATGGCAGAGGTAACGGAGTTCAGCTTCACCTGCTGGAGCAAGCCAAGCAGTCCCCATGGGCGGCCTTACTCTGCATCAGAGCCTCTGGAGGTGGGATACCGGGTAGGTGATGACAGACAGCTGTCATTTCCGTGATACCTGTGGCAGAGCCCAGATCCCCTGGGAGAGGAAGGTGGGGGCCTTTCCCCCAGGTGTGCCCCCTGGAGATGAGGGCAGTTCACTCAGACACACTTCGTCCTCAGCATGGTCTCATCAAATCATCTCGTGCCATTCAAATCAGTACACATCTTTTCTCTGTTGACTCCTTTTAGCAATGCCCTTCCCTCACGTGTTGTCAGGGGCCTCAGTACCCAGAATCCAGACTTAGAGGCTGCACTATACACTGAGGGTAGGTCCCCAGGCCAGAATATCAGAGGGTCCATTTCATTATTTCCATCTGTCCCTCTGGGCCAAGCCTACACTCTCAGATTCCCCTCCTCCCCCGTCCCCGGGAGATGCCTCAACACGCTTGCCTGTCACCCCAACCTCAGCAATGGCCTGGGCTGTGCCCGCACCAGCATTTCCCTCTCCTGTCCTCTCTGCCCACCCAAATACCACTCACCTTTCAAGGCTCAGGAACCCTCCCCAGCAACACTTCCCAACCCTCCGTGGGAGGGACAGCCCCTTTCTTCATCTATTACAAGACCCCACATTTGTGCCACTATTTCACAGATGGAGCAGATGGCCCGAGATGTCTGTGCACAGGGACATTGTGCATGATTCCAATTCGTGCGCTGCATGCTGAGCCAGTGCTGAGAAGTGCCCCACCTTTCCTATCTCCACGGGCCCTCCCCCACCACTGCAACCCCTCGTTCTCCCAGGTACACCCTGGCCCGCTCTGACCTCAGGATCCTTTTCTTTTCTTCTGGCTCTCTCATTCACTTACTCTCACTAAACCTTTTCAGAAGGAGGGCCTCAGGTCCCTGATGCCTGTAATAATCAAATAATAATAACATAGTAATAAAAGCGAACACTTAACTGTCTTGAGCACTTTACATTTGCTGACTCATTACTAAATCACAGAACACTATGAGATATGTGCCATTATGCTGCCCATTTTAGAAACAAAGCAACTGAGGCAGAGAGAGTTTAATTGTCCAAAGATACTCAGTGTCCTGTGTTTTCTTAGATTTTGTGTTTCTTTGGCATCCACTAACCATAGGGCCAAACTAACAGCCAAAGCTGTTCATATCCTCTGTGGAAGCCAGAGCCCTAATCCTCCTCCTTACAGGACTCATGCCTGGAGCCAATCCTGCCCCCGGCCCAAATCCCACGGAGCTGGTACTGGACAACTAGGAACAGCCCTGTGCCCCCCATGTGCTGGAGTCAGACCAGCCATTCCTATGCTGTTCACCCTGCCTAGCTCCCGTGGAAGTCCCAGCGAAGGCTTTGGCCTAGGCTTCCCCACTATTCTTGTCTGTCTTCTGACCAAACCTGGTGCTTCTCTGAGCCTTGCATGGCATGACATACCTCTCATGTCTATGAAAGCTGAGTGACATTAAACTTTTCTTGCAATGGCATTGACTTCTCTGTGTCATTACTCAGTTGCCTTTATAAATTAAGACTCAGGCACAAATCATGCAGCACAGTAGCTGAGCTGGGCCCTGCACCCTGCAGTCTGAGAACACCACCCCTCAGCGTTGGCTGGGCCAGCTCACAGCCTGTTCCACTGCCCTTGTGCCGGGCTCTCCTGGCAAAAACCAGCCTGCACTTTCTGGGCCAACACCCAAACTACTAAATACTATTGGAGAGAAATCATATACGGACTGTTGTCACCATACGTACACATCCTCAGACCTTAAGAGGGCCCTCAATATGCCTGAGATGCCTGCTAGTTTCTCTGTTTGGTCTTCATTGCAGCAATTCCATCTTCCCTGCTCTCCAAATCCCCAACCACCCTTCACCTTCAGCTAATGCCATCGCCTGCATTTATCCAAGCAAACAGAAGCCACCTGGTGGGAAGCTGCTCGGCCCTCTGTCACCAAATTAGTTTGCCTCCACCCTGCTTGACTCCCACCTTCCCTCGTCCTTTTACAGGGGGATGTGGCCCCTTCACCCACGCATTGGGCCTTCCAGCCTCTTCCCTCCTCCAGGGCTTTATCCCACTGGTTTTCTCTCTCCCCTACCTGCAGTCTCTCCCTCTCTACTACATCTTTCCTCTCAACGTTAAACATGCCCACATCTCTACTTCCCTCAAGACAATCCAAAACAGGTGCAATTCATAGTCAGCCCTCTGAGAGAGTGGCCTAAACTCACGTCTTGACTCTCCTACCAGCTACTCCAGAGCATAGGGGGCCCGGCCTTTATCTCGGTTCTTCTGAGACTGTTCTCCCTAGTGGATTGACGGTGCCTTGCTGCTGAATGCAGGGAACTTTTTTTTTTAATTGAAGTTTGGTTGATATTCAATATTGTATTGGTCTCAGGTGCACAACATAGCGATTTGACAATTATACACATCACAAGGGCTTGCCGCAATCAGTGTAGTTACACCTCACAATACAAAGACATTACAGAATTATTGACTATATTTCCTATGCTGTATTTTTCAACCCTGTGACTTTTTAATTTTTAATTGAAAGTCTGTACCTCTTTATCCTCTTCACCTATTACAGCCATCACCCTAGCTCCCTCCCCTATGAAGCCACTGGTTGGTTCTCTGTGTCCATGAGTCTATTTAGGTTTTATTTTGTTGTTTCACTTGTCTAGTTTTTTGAGATTCCACATATAAGTGAAATCACATAGTACTTGTTTTCTTCTATCTGACTTATTTCACTTAGCTAATACCCTCTAGATTCATCCATGTTACAAATGGCAGGATTTCATTCCTTTTTATGGCTGAGTGGTACTGCATTGTATAATGTACCACATCTTCTTTATCCATTCACCTATCAATGGACACTTAGGTTGCTTCCGATCTTGGCTACTGTAAATAATGCTGCAAGAAACATAGGGGTGCAGCATCTTTTCAAGTTAGTGATTTTGTTTTCTTCAGATAGATACCTAGAAATGGAATTAATGAGTCATATGGTGTTTCTATTTTTAGTTTTTTGAGGAACCTCCATACTGCTTTCTATCGTGGCTGCACCACTTTTAACCCCTTGTCTGACTGCAGTTCTCAGCTGTGTTGACCCATTTCATTCATTCATGTACTGAGCAAAGTGAAAAAAATGGACAGAGCCTGGCCCTTTGGAGCTGATATTTCAGCAAGGACAGATAGATATTGAGTAATACATATCATAAATAAGTAAATTATGCAGGACATTGAAAGGTGATAAGGCTATGGAGAAAAGAAGTAAAGCACGGAGGACTCAGCAGGGCTGAGTTATGGGCAGAGGAAGGGAGAAGCTGCAGCATGGAGGGGGGGAGAGAGAACTGTGAAAAGAGCACTGCAGACTCTGGGAGGAGCTGCGGTGAAGGTCCCGTCACAGGAGCCTGCCAGGTGAGCTCAAGGACCAGCAAGGAGGTTGGTGGGGCTGAAAGAGCCAGCGTGGGAAGAGCAGCAGGAGAGGGAGCTGATTCCTTTAGGATCTACAGGGGACTCAAAGGACTTCAGCATTTACTTCGAATGAAATGGGGAGCCATTGAAGCCTCCAGAGCAAAGCAGTGCTGTGATCTGACTTAAAGTGCAAAGTGCATCACTTTGCTGGGTTGAGATGAACCCATGAGGGGGGCAGGGCAGGGGCAGGGCGACCAGTGAGGGACTCAGCAGGCGGGGTGAAGGGGCCTCACCAAGAAGGAAACAGGGAGGTGACAGGAGGGGGCTGGATTCTTGGATTCTCTCCCCTCCCTGGCTGCTCCGGGACCACTCTCCCTGGGTGTTTTGTGCTATGTGGGCTTCTCCTTGTCAACTTCCCTGAATTTACATGTGGGGCTCCCCAGGCCTCCTCTCACTGGCTTTCTGGTCACTGGCCATGTCTGTGCTGCTGATACAGATCCTCCAGCTCACATTATCTGCTGGGCTTCTGCCCTGTAAACCCAACAGTCTGCTCTTCCCTCTGCCTGGATGGGCCGCAGATGGCAGAAACTCGGCCCAAACCCACCATAACTGCTCATCACATCTTGGGGAATGATGCGCAGGGACTCACCCACTTGTCCACAGAAGAAACCTGGGAACTCCACTCTCCTTTACAGCAAAGCCAGCTATCGCCAGGATCAGGGATCTTCCCCCGGAGACAGCTTCCTAAAGCAGCTGCCTCTTTCCTTCCCTGCTGCCACCGTTCCAGGAGGACCACGGGGCTCCTGGTGGTCTCTCTGCATTCCATTTCCACTAGCTCTTCATCTCTGCCAGAGTGAGCATCCCAAAGTTGATCTTCCATCTCCCCCCGCTCCACATGCCCTTAGGAGAAAGTCTAAATTCTACCCACACAGCCTGGGGCACCTGGTCTTTGCTGACCTGCTCTGGTCCTCCACTGATCTCTTGTGCTCCAGCCATGATCTGTTATGCAGCCATGGAACTCTCTCAGAAGAATCCTTTCTGGCCCATAGACCCTGCTGTCTGCAATTCTGTCTGACCCTCACTTCATCTCTCTCACTCATTCTTCATGTCCCAATCTCAGTGCTGCTTTCTCTAGAAGCTTCCCTAGCCTACAATCAAAGCTGCATGCCTCCCTGATGTACCCTTTACTTCTCCAGCCATAGCATCTCCATTCTGCCTGCTGTTTACTTGTTTATGTCCCCATCACACTGTCCAGTCACTGAGAGCAGGCACCTGGCTTCTCTGTTTCCTCATCAGAATCCCAGCACAGGGTGGTCTCAGATGCTGTATGCATTTGCTGAATAGCAAGACACTAATCAGTGGGTTAGGATCCTCAGGGAGCTTTGTCTCTAAATATGAAAGTGGCTTCTAGAGTCAACCCTATGACCCATGTGAGGCCTATGGTGACAACAAGTGACACTGGGATGTCCTTTATTACCATGACCCTTATAATTATTTGAAAAAGAGTAATTACATTTCCAATGTGCAAGGCCCTGGACTAGGCACTTTACACACTGTTTCACTTAACTGTCACAATTATTCTATAAAATTAATTTTATACTTTTCACTTCATAAATGAAAAAAAATGAAGCTCTAAGAAGTTAGATTAAGCTTTCCTCAGAGTGAATGAATGGCAGACTGTGGATTACAACTGTGAACTTGTGCACCATCCTTACCCTCCGTGATGCAGTCCCCAAAACACAGGTAAAATAACTTGTTTTCCCAATAATTGTCCTCCTATCCCCCAAAATTTCTCAAACCCTTCTTGAATACATTTTACTTTTGGCTTGTATAGTTTTAGGTTCAATGGCGTACAGATCACAGTGTAAGGAAATATGCTCTCTTCTTTGTCCTTCAGCTCCTCTGCGCTTAAAGGTGAGGCTCTGCATTCCAGGAGGAGGGGTGTGGGGTGCGCCGCACTTGTGAGGCCTCATAGGGCCCAGTGTCACCTGGCCCTGCAGGTCCTGTCCCCGGAGGGGTTTGAAGTGGGCATGGGGGGCTCCACCAGCTGCTCTTCCACTGGCTGTCCCCTAGGCCTGCCCAACTTCACTTGGTTCTTCTCACAGGAAGTGACCCAAAATGGGCACCAAAAAATTCTGGGGTGGCCAGTGGGCTTCAGACCCCCAAACCTACAGCTTGAGGGCAGAGGACAGCCCTGAGTCTCACTTCCCCACCCTGGGGATGGCAGCTGGCCTGCCCCACGGGGCAGGAAATAGACCCTGTTGGAAATAGCATTTGAGGGAGAAAATGGAATTTAATGAAACAACAATAAGTGTTTATAAATGGCCACTGGAGGGCTGAAGTAGACTGAGTCTGGCGGCCTTGCCTAATCCTCAGTGACTGTAAGAAGGACAGTCCTCCAGAGAATGCTCGAAAGGGTGAGTCTCCCAGCATCAAGACATCTGCAACAACCCCACAGCCTATAAAACAGAGGTACCGAAGCTGGAAAGCATTCCGAGTGGACGAGAGGGGAGGTGCAGAATACGCTGGCCGAGTGGGCTCTCAGGGAAGATCACCCACCTGCCCAAACAGCCACCTTCCCCAAGGCCTTCTCATCTGCTGCCCAAGCCACCACATCCCCCAGGGCGTCTGTCCTCTCTGAGTCCTCAGTTATAACGAGTCCGTCTGCAGGGCGAGGCGATGGCATGGGCTACTCCTGAGCGCCCAACTCCAGGAGGACATAAGACAGGGCAGAGCCTAGGCCTGGCAGTGGGCGCCTTCTGAGGAAGGCTCCCCTCTTATGCAGGTGCTCCCTCCCAGCAGAGGCTTCCCCTCCATTGTCTGCTTTGCCCAGGGCCGTTGCCCTCCCAGTTCTCGATACAACAGAGCATGTGGCTTCAAATAGGAAGTAAAAATGGGCTTTTTCCTTTGGTCCCCAATGCAGACGCCAATTATGCCCCGGGTTTGCCTCTAATACGACTCATTTCCTCTCTGGTGTTTCCAGGCAGGCGATTAACGAGCAACCAGAAACAGGACTCTGAGAACACATTCAACCAAACAAAAGCTAAGAGAAACCTCTAGGGCCTTCAGAGGGCAATGAGGCATGGCATATGAAGATCAGCAGAGAGAACAGCCAATCCTCTGAAATAAATCAGTAACGAGGTGGCACATACCAACAGCCACATTCATTTCCTCGGCCACTTACCCCTTTAACACTCCTGTTGGGTAAAAGAACTTTGCTCCTAACTCAGAGGGATTCTGGGGAAGCCCTCCCTGAATGCATCAGCTGCCTGGAGGGCTATGCTGTCCGGAGGACAAACTGTCCAGCCTCAGTCTGCCTCTGGGCAAAGCATCAGGGGAGATGGGCCATGGTTTAAAGGCCCCTTCCTATGATTTTATGATGCAAACACCCCGCACTGCCCCCAAATGATCCACTCTGGGGAGCTTCCCCAGTCCAGAGCAGGGCTGGGCCTGGGGGAGGCAAGTGAGGCACCCTCTACACACAGAGTTTCAGGGCACCATAAAAACTCAGGAACTTAAGATACAGAATATTTTGATGCAATATAAAATCATAAATAAGTCAAAAAATCCAAGATAAGCAAAATTTCAAATTTTTTGATAAAGACAAGCTCCCCTGCAGCCTGTGCCAGCTCACCTTGCACACTGCCCCGATGTCCCAGCTCCCGAGAACTCGCCCATCTGTGAGATGGGGGAGCCCTCTGTGACCCCACCTCTCCTTGCTTGCCACACTCTGGCCATATCTCTGTGTCTAGGAAGGTCTCGGCTTCTCTCCCCACCATTGTCCCCAATGCACACAGACCCACAGACCCATCCCAGGTGGCTGAGCCTTACATACATCGCTGTCTCCACCCTCGGCCTGGGCAGGAGACCCACACACCCATCCCAGGTGGCTGAGCCTTACCATACATCGCTATCTCCACCCTCAGCCTGGGCAGGAGACCCACACCCCCATCCCAGGTGGCTGAGCCTTACATACATCGCTGTCTCCACCCTCGGCCTGGGCAGGAGCCCCACAGACCCATCCCAGTTGGCTGAGCCTTACCATACATCGCTGTCTCCACCCTCGGCCTGGGCAGGAGCCCCACAGACCCATCCCAGGTGGCTGAGCCTTACATACATCGCTGTCTCCACCCTCGGCCTGGGCAGGAGCCCCACAGACCCATCCCAGGTGGCTGAGCCTTACCATTCATCGCTGTCTCCACCCGCAGCCTGGGCAGGAGCCCCTCTGGGGACAGTCACCCTTCAGAGCACCCAGCACTGTCTCCCTCTCTGAGGGCTGGCACTGGATCTTGTTCAATATTTGAACCCCATACATTTGGGAGGAATGAATGAATGTGCAGATGACTCTGATGTGGGACGGCTTCCACCACCCGCAGTATCCCAGCAGGGGATCCCATGGCCCTACTTTCAGTGACAGGAGCTTGCCATTGCTGAAGCAGCCTGTCCTGGTGGGAGAGCTTGTCTGGACAGAGGCCCTTCCTTATCTAGAGCCATAATGCTCCTCCTTATAAGGGCACCTCTTTTTCAAGTATCAGAAGAAAGGGCTCATGACCCCAGTCCTTTTTCTTTCTTTGGGTAGGCTAACCAATGAGGGATCCTTTTAGGACAGCAATCAAACATGTCATTCCTCTGCTCAAAACCCTCCTGGGGCTCCCGCTTTGCTAGGAGTACACACCGAAATCCAGTGAGGGGTGATGGTCTATCCTCTTCTGTCCTGCCATCTCTTGTTACTCTCACCCTCACTCATGCCACTCCAGCCACACTGACCTCCTGCTGTTCCTTAGCTGGCCAAGCTTGTTCTTGCCACAGGACCTTTGCACATGGTGTCTTTGTTGCATGGAATATTCTCTCCCCAGAAATCCACATGACTTGTCCCTTTACGTCACTCAAGTCTTAAAGACTTCCTAATCCTCAAGACATTCTCTATTTACACTATTGAAAACAGTCCCTCCTGCAACCCCCAGCCTCTGCATCCTTACTCCATATTATGAATTTATTTGCTTAATGTCTGCTCCATGAGGGCAGGAAGTATGTCTGTTTTGTTCACTGCTGCCTTTCTGGTGCCAGAATAGTGCCTGGTACACAGTAAGTGCTCAATGAATACCTGTTGAATGAATGAATACGTGAAATAAAGAGCCTGCATCTGAGTTTACATTTTTAGCAGTGACACATAGCATTCTTGGGTATGTCTTGGGTATGAATCCATACTGTTGGATTCATGCCCAGTAAAGTCAGATTTGCTTCTTTCTTTCCATCCAAAATGGCACCTCTTCCCTGAGTCCTCAGTCCCAAGCTCCATGATTTCTGGATTGCATCGGAAGATCCAAACATTTCATCCTTGCCATTTGCCATTCTTGCTGCACCGAGTCCCTGGGCCACCTCTGCAGTGTTGCACCAGTATTTTTAGAAGAGCATTTCTTGTATGTTTGTGAGGGCCGATCATCCCAGCTGCCTCTCTGGGTACATTTCCACCTGCTAGTTCATTCTTACATTCCGTACAAACACTGATGAAATTGCCCACTAAGTATGTGCCGATCCTAAGACCTCAGTGACCTTCCGGGCCTGCCTGGCCTCAGCCACCGCAGCTCACCAGGTAGAAGCTCACAAGAGGAAGGCCATGAAAGGAACTCAAATGCAGAGTTGGTCTGAGACGGAGGCTGGGGGAAGGTGACCAAACTACAGTGGGGGGCATTTCGGCACATTAGGAGAATGCCAAGCCCCTCACCCTCACAGGGTGGCATGGGAGCTGTGCCAAGGAAAGGTTAAGCTTGGCCTCCTGCTCTCTGGAGCCCAGGCTAACCTCTGGGAGGTGACTGTCCCATGTGTATCTGGAAGGAATTGGAGGCAGCACACAGTAGGCTCCATAAACACGGGCTGCCTGAATGAATGAGCACTCATGGAGGGTCCACAGCGAGCAGCTCAACAGTCTATACCTGGCTCCACAGACACCTGGCTCTGAATCTGCAGACTTTGCATGGACTTATGGGACGATAAAGCCATCCCTGTAGATTGTTCACACAGTGTCTTTGAGTTTGTTCAGTTTCCAGGAAGGGAGCCCATCTGTGCCATTAGAATCTCAAAGTGGCCACTGACCCCAAAACATTAAGGGTTGGAAGAGGGTGTGAATGCAGCCCACATCACCGGGGGCCCAGTTTCTGTGCTCTGTCCTTCTGCCTGGTCTCCTGACCTCCTCAGGCACCCACCCTCTGCTGATGCCACACTTTACATCTTCACAGCTGCCACGCACATCCTACTTGGTGCCTTGGACCAAGCTGTGCCTTTTGCTGAAACGCTCTCCCCTCCTTCCCCACTGGCCAATTCTTGCTGCTCTGGACTCTCAGGGCCTGTCTTTCTCAGCCCCGCTTCTCTCCCACTCTAGCCTCCCCAGATCAGGGCCACCCAAAGTGTGACCCACGGACCAGTGTCAGTCCATGAATTGTCTGCAGAAAGATTCAGATGGAAATCGTGAGGGAGCTTTAAAAACAGTTATAGCAATTCGACTGAGCAATTTTATGTCAGTTGAATCCACTAATAAAAACTTGGGGCTTATGTTTGTTTCCTTTTTCCCCATTTTATTTTTCTAGTAATTCATTTTTATTGCATTTTATAAAAGTATCAGTCCATGATAGGTTGGAAATAAGAAAAGATCTGGTCTTTCATTCTGTGTCAGTGTTTCTCAACTTTTATTTGATTATTTCCCTGCTGTGGAGCATTTTTACACATTTTCTCACCCTAAGAGCCACCCACTCTGCTCCCACCATGAGATTTCAATGCCACAGATACTCTACATATCTGTTAGAGTGCCATACACGTGTTTGTGATGTACACTGTAAAAGAGTAATACGCTTCTGCATCCCCTCCAACAACCAATTTTCACTCTGTCGGGGACCATATCACTCTTGATAACAACACATACCTTAGATGCCTTGAGAAACACTGCTGTGGTCCCAGGCCAGGCGGGCGCTGCCCCCAGGAGGGACTGGGAAATCTGTGGAGGTGTTCTTGCCTGTTAGTATTTGGGCTGGAGTATTAAAATACACAGATTCTTGTGAATCAACTTTCATTTCCCTTGTGCATTACAGTGAGGGCATGACACTGTTTTTTGTTTGTTTTAAATATGGGCATTGGTGGGTTCTCTGATCTGCTATCTTCCCATTGGGTCTTGTGGCTCTCTGGCAGGTGAGAAGGCGGAGGCCACGGTCATGCCTCCTGCTGGTTGTCCCCAGTGTTCTTGCTCCTCTGGTCATTTGCCCTGTGACCACTCACTGCTTGTCATCTGGACATCTCAGGGCAGCTACAGGGAGCCCTGGGATCATGTGGAGGGGTTGTTTCTGGAACATGGGTAAGTAGTGCAGCAGGCTGCTCTGCAGAAAACACCAGCCTGGGAATGCTCCTTTCTGATTCACTGCAGGTACCTCAGCACTGTAAAGAGCTAGGGAGCCATGTCCACTGGGCAGTAGAGCCCACTTACCTCTGTTTAAGTCAGAGCCTTCTAACTCCATTACATTTACTTATGCACAATCCTTTACTTTTTGTGGGGGACTTTTATGACAACTCATGCAACCAGCATTCCAAGGAACACACTTTGGACAAAGCGAGGCTGAGGTTTCATTCATTCATGTTTCCTTTGCTCCAGGGTCACAGGTCACTGGAAGCCAGTCAGTAAAAAAAATCAGAATCCCTTCCTCGTGTGGGCTAATTCAGAAAGGCTGGAGTTTCCTGGGGTGTTGACACCTGTGCATTCAGACCCATAACCCAGCTTTGAAGTCCTGCCCATAACTGTCTGCCCTGGAGCAAGTCTGAGGCTCCTGAAACTCCCCTGCTCTGGGCTGTGGTCTCTTCCTGAGGCTTAGCACAAGATGACACTCAAATTCATTTCCTGATTTCTCTTAAACCAAAAGTGGACTCATTCTACCTTGAAGATACTTAGAGGGTCTCACTCTCCGCTGGGAAGCCAAAGACAAGCCGGGGTTCAGGAGCGTCACAGCCACAGCTGGTGTCTGGTCCCCTGAGCACTCACTGGAGCTCCTCAGACAGTGTATTTCTTCAGAAGAATCTTTAACTTATGTCCTTAAATACTGGCCATTTGTCCTCTCCCAGAGGAATTGTTTTGAAAACAAAGAAATAAGTTTCAGTTCAAAACAACAGTCTATTGAACTGCTGGACACAGGTGTAGGGGACATAATGGATGGTGCATTAGTGCGTGAGGGCTGCCATAATGAAGTACTGCGGACTGGGTGGTTTAAACAACAGATATTTATTGTCTCATGGTTCTGGAGGCTGGAAGGCCAAGACTAAGATGTCAGCAGGCTGGGTGTCTTCTGACACTGCTCTCCTTGGCTTGTAGACGGCTGTCTCCTCCCCGTGTGCTCCCATGGTCCTCCCCGTGTGTGTCTGCATCCTAGTCTCATTTTATAAGTACAGCAGCCATTGGATCAGGGCCACATGACTGGCCTCATTTTAACTGAAGTACTTCTTTAAAGCCCCACCTCCAAACATAGTCATATTCTGAGGTACTGCCGCTTAGGGCTTCAACACAGGAGCTTTGGAGGAAATAATTTAGCCCATAGCAGAGGGAATAGGCATCTGGCCTCCCTAGCTTAGGTCTCAAAGGAATAGACTGTCAGAACTTTGTAGACTGTGAGGTTCATTCATTTCACAAACTGGAAAAATGAGGCCCAGAAAGTAAAAGCAATTATCCATAATAACACAGCCCTGGACTCAAACCCTGAGTTCTTGGGGCCCATCAGTCCTGGAACCTTCCCAGGCACCCATCAGGCTGTTCTCCCCCTACACTGACACTCCTTCCCTCACCCCGTCGATAAAGAAAACACAAAAGCACTAAAAAATCATGAGCAATTTAAAAAGAGAGAAGAAAAAATAAGTCTCTAAAACAAGGCAAATCTTTTGACAAAGGTTTTTTGCTTGGCCAAACATCAGTCAGCTCCTGCACCATCTCGTAGGCCCATCTGTGCACTTAGTGACACAATCCCCTTTTAGCAAGAACCCTGTCTCTACCCCACCATGATTTCCCGTTCAGTGGCTCCTACACCTCTCACAATGCTCCTCCATAAAGTCTGCCTTACGGTCTTTTTAACAAGTGTCCCCGAATGGCTTTTCGTTCAACAGCTTGGAGTCTGGTTTTAGAAAGGCTGGAGACAAAGACCTAACATTGACTCAGTTATGCTCTTCAACTATAGTTTCCAAAGTATGGTCCATGGGGGCCCCTGGGGGTCCCTGACACCTTTTCAGGGGCCCATAAAGTCAAAACTATTTTCCTAGTTATACTAAGATACTTTCATTCTTTCATGAGCATAAGAGTTCTCCAGTGGCCACACCACATGTGACGGTGTCACTGCTCTGACCACTAATTGTGTGACACAGATATGAGGATCCAACTATTCTCTCTGAGCCAGACATCAAGAGATTTGCAACAAGGAGGAGCAATGCCATTCTCTGTTTTTTTAAATACACTTATTTTTCATAAAAACATGTGATTTATGTTCCCCCAAAATGGATTTATTATTGTTGCTTTCAAATTATTTAATATTTTTAAAAATTCAGCTTTGATTTCTAATACAGTAAAAGTTGACAGCTAGGAGACACATAAGCAAAAGCCCTTTGGGGTCCCTCCATAATTTTTAAGATTGTCAAGGGCTGCATGAACCAAAAGGTTTGAGAACAAATGCTCTGGATTACAACTGAAGCATACAGAAGAAACCACCAGCCATTTTTCTTCATTCTCTTTTATGTCATTTTTTCTTCCAGTTGATTTCTTTCATGGTCTGATTTGATTGCCCCCTGGCCCTCAAAGAAAGGAGAGTATCTAGAACTTGGGGAGCACCCTGACCCAAGGGCTGCTGCTCCCTACATGGCCCTCCCACACTCCATGGGGATGGCGCCTCCACCTGGTAGGAGGAGGCCCTGGAACGTGGCCTTCATGGGCCCCGCTGAGCCCTGGGCCCTGTGGGTGGTGACAAATGTGGTAAGTCAGCACCTCCTTGCAGACCCTGACAGCCGCTAAGCAGAGAGAGAGGTATAGCGGCCGACACACAAAGCCATAAAGAAATGCCCTGGCTGCCCACATCCTCCTCCGTCTGTGACAGGCCCTCTCCTGCCCGGCTTCCTGGATGTGTCTGGGAACATTCTGTGCTCTCGTTCTGATGAGGGTCTTAAGGACATGTTGCTTCACTGTAGGTTCATCTTTAGGTCTTTAAGCAACCTGAATCTTTGTGCTTCCTTTAGCCACTGCCTGGAGGTGGGAGACAGGAGGCAGGACACAGTGGAAATGAGGCTGAGAGGTAATGAGGCTGCTCACACAGAGCAGCTCACGTATGTACTTTTCCTAAGAGCTCCATGCCAGGCGGTCCTGCTGCTGAGGGTAGTGACAAGAGCTTAGACGAACTGAGGGCTGCTTCTGTGCCAGGAGCTATTTTAGTCCTTTGCATGTATTTACTTACTTAATCCTCACAACCCTGGACAGTAGATACTCATTTTGCTGATTAGGAAAAGGAAACACAGAGAGGTTAAGTAACTTGCCCAAGGCCACTCAGCTAGGAAGGGTTTGAATTCAGGAAGCCTCATGCAAAAGTATGTGCCCTTCACCACTATGCCGTCCAGAGAGAATACAGTGTGAAATCCTTTCGCAGGGAGCTGAGGAGCTCACAGCCTGAAAGGCCGGCTGAGGTCCAGATCCAAGAGGATGGGAAGGAGCGGACAGAAGTGCTGCAGGTCAAACAGCACTCTCATTCAGAGGACAGAGCGTGGCCTTGGAGGGGAACGGAATGCAGACGGAAGGAGATGGCAAGGAGTGGGATGAGGCGGGTGAGAGCAGATGGGCTGGTGAGGGGAGTCTGGGCATGAAGACCCTGGCTCTTCTCCCTGTGAGTCCTTCAAAGTCCAGCCCAGGGTCTCATAAGAGACATTCCAAATGCTACCTAAGAGCTTGCTGCCAACTCCCTGCTGCCGTGGTGTCTTAGAACATGGCTGGGAGGGCCCACGCTCACAGGAGTGTCTGCAAACTGCACAGGTGTCCTGGACCTTCTACCACATCCTGCCTCAAGCCAGGCCCAAGGGCAGTGTCCCCGCCCATGACCAACAGGGAGGAAGCCCAACCAGGCAGTCAGGTCAGCACCCGAGAAAGCCACATCCACGGTGTCAGATCCTGAAGTGGCATCGAGAGAAACCCCACACTCCATGGAGGCTGGGTGGGGAGTCAGGGTGAGTGGGTGCAGTGAAGAGTAAAGCCGGCAGAAGCTAAGAGAGGCACAGGTGTGAGTGAGAGCAGGTCCGAGAGGGCTTGCACACAAAGGCCGCCTGTCCTAGGGACAATGGGACTTCTGAAGACCCAGGGTTCCAGCCGCTCTCAACAAGTCCTAGGGCCTCTGTGTTCAGTGTTTGAACCGATGCCCCTCCCACTTGGGCAAATCTGCTCTCATTTTCTATTTCAGGGTAATGTAAGCCCAACACTTTGTGCTCAGAAAACCCCTTGAAAAGAATGCCTAAAATGCCTAAAACACTCTGAACACATGGGGCAATCTCACAGTGTCAGCCTGCAGTACCAACCTGCTAACTGCCCAACAGCAGGGCTGCCATGTTGCACACTCCAGGGGCTCCATTCACGTAGCTGTCCTGGCCCCCATCCCCTGTAGGATATGCTCTGAAGCTGTGCAGCCCGTGATCCTGCCCACCAGCCTCTTTTGCCGCAGGGCCACCACTCTCCAGAGTCCCAAGTGTCAGAATATCCCTTACAGCAAAGCAACTTGGGTCTACTGGTCCCTCATTTCCAAGGAGTAAAGAGCAAACAGGTTCCTAGGCATCTACCCAGGAAAGGTATTCTCTTCTTGTTGACAGATGAAGACATTGAGCCCACAGACCATGATCAAAGGAAAGTTATTTTACTTAACTTCTAAAGAAAGAGGACAAGAGCCCTTTCTTAGGCATATAGCATGTGGCCAGTCTGGAAGAGTAACGAAAGGAACCCTTTTATACACAATGAAGGTTTTATTTCCATGTTAGGATGCTATGATCTTGCCATGGTATTCAAAAATAGAAGGCAGAAAAAATAAATATTTTTATCCATAGCCCATTCTTCCATCCATGCATTTATCCATGCATCCATCATCAGCCTGTCTAGCCCCCTGCCCATCCATCCATCTGTCCATCCAACCATCCATCTAACCATCCAGCCACCCATCATTTGTTCATCCATCTTAAAATGTTTCTTGAAGGCCAACAACATACTAGTCACCATTCCAGTTTGGTTGGGGGTATCCCGAAGAATAAAATATACACAGACATTAGGGAGTTGGCAACCTTACTGATAAGAATGGCAATGAAGCTAATAAAAGTATTTTAACTGCACTGAGAAGAAAAGGAGATGTTCTGGGTGCTACAAGAGCAGGGATGTAAGGCAAAGGAGAAAGAAAAAGAAAACTAGGCACTGAAAAGGAAGTGTATTCACAGGAGAGCTGTTCACACTGAATTAAACACTGGCTTAAACTTTTTATTACCTAAGGATCCAAATGAAATGTGGGAATGCTGTGTCTCTCATATCTACATTTGAATATATGGCTTAAGCCTATAATTAACTGAGTTTTTAAAAAATGCCACCCAGTGAAAGCTCAGACCCAAATCCTCTCTCTTAGGCTATTTACTAAATCCCTGATTAGCCATCAGACAAAGGCCATTGTCCGAAAGGCAGTAATTTGGTCTTCAGTGTGATCTGAATTTGCAAGGCTATGTGAATTGAGAATCAGAATACACCGGATATTTATCCAAAGGGGGAAGAAAATGCTTGCAGCTGGCAGAAAAGAATGACAACCAGAATAGCTGAAGGGGTCAGCAGAAATTTGAAATTGAGAAGGCTTTATGCTTCTGACAATCATTCTTTGCCTATCAGAAAGGTTTGGTGCCTTTTTCTATCCATCTGTCTACCTTATTTCAAAATTACTCTTTTGGTGAGAAGAATGGCCACAAAGAACTTTCAGAAATGTGAAAAATGAGCTGTGTATTAATGAAAGAGGAAAGCCAAAGGACTTACATTGCCCTACATAAAATACTAACAACAAAGTGAAAGGACCAATGTCATCTCATACTCCCAAATGATTTCAGAGGAAAGGGGAAAGGGATGAAACTTCACTCCACCCTGTCCTTTGGACTGTTACTCATGACAAATGAGAAAGAGCATGACCAGGGCCCCCCCTCAGGTTCGAGTCCCTGGGTAGAGTGGCTTGACAGCTGGTGTTTTCTTAGCAGAGGGAACCTTCCGGAATCACTGTCCCCAGAGGGACTCCTGTGGCTGAATGCAGTCTCCACCCACAGTGGGAAGTGTAATAGACAGGGGGTCAACAGTCCCTCCTTGCCTGGCTGCTGGGCATAGACAGCAGCCTATATTCTATGGTCCACAGCCCATCTGTGAAGAGGGTCTCCAAGGCTGCCCTGAGTCTAAGAGTCCAGTCTACACATAACACAGAAAACACCTCTGTGTCCATTCCTCCATAATGGTGGCCAAGAGAAGGCTGTGAATGAAGGATGTGACTTAGGCAACCAACACATGACCTGCTACATGTGGGGGCGAGCTCCCATTCTAAAAGGGGGCATACGCTCTTCTTTTCTGTGGGAAATCTAGGTCTTTTTATTTCCTGACCTTTAACCATCTCTCACAAAAGTTCAAGAATAGGGCATCTTTAAATTAATAGAGAAGGAAGAGCAAGCCAAGCTACCCTGTAGTTGGTTCTTGAACTAAAAAGCAGATTCCCTCAGGAGAAGAAAGAACATAATGAGGTTGTGGTAGGGGCAGGGCAGAGTAGAAAGAAGAAAAAGGTCAGGTTGCTCAGGAGGAAAAGAACTCAAATGCCCACACAATGTTTCTGGTAGGGAAAGCAGTTCTAGAAGTCATTAAGGGGACACGGATGGAAGAGACCTGAGGGAAGGGCAGCATATAGACACTACCTTTTCTTTCCAGGAGAAGGAGAAAAAAACACAGCCAGAAGGGGAGGAGATGGCCTTCCCAATGGGAGGGAAAAGGAATCTTGGATTTAGATGACTTCAGGCTTGCTTAAGGCTCCACCATGAGCTGCCCACCTTGGGGTCCCCCAACAGTCCCAGATCCTAGCAAGTTCCTCATTCTTGTTTAGCTGAGGAGGATGCTGGGAGGTCACCTGCTGGGCACACCTGTGCAGACCTTCACAATTTACATGGCACTGCCACATGTATTATCTCTGGGCCTCCCATCCCATCCACCTGTGTGGTCTGCTAGACAGGCACTGGCTCAATTTGACAGAGGCACAGTCTTGCCCTTATTGGGCACCACATCCAGAACTGGAATTCAATTTGGTGACCTCAAGCTCAGCGCTCTTCTTGCTGCCTCGTACCCTTGTCAAAGTTGGGAGAGGTGGGGGTGATGCCTCCTCGACCTGGAGTCGTCAGAGGAAACCTCTTTGCTTTCCTCCCACCAAGCCAAGTGGAGGCCATGCCTCTTCTCATGGCCTCATTCATTCAGAGTTCTTTGGAGAGAAAAGGAACTGATAGAAAGTGAGGGAATGAGAAAGCAGAAAACAAGTGGCTTCCAAAGAGTAGACAGAAGAAGGAGCCAGGAGCTTCAGTCTACTCCACTGGTTGGAGAGACACAGCTGGTGCCGATGCCCTTGGGGGCCAGGGGGCTAGCCAGTGGGTGGGAGGGCTGGGAAAGTAAGAGAGTGACAGACCTGGGATAAGGGGGCACAGCAGGCTTGTGGGTTGGAAGCCAGCCTGGATAAGGTCCCGACTGAACAATCGCTTCTCAAACTGAGTACGACAAACAGCCTGTTTAGCCCCACAGAGCCCTGGCAACGAGGTGGGCCTCTGCGCGCCCTCGCCTGATGCACTTGGCCTCCCAGTCCCTGCCCCGGCACCTTTCCTTCCAGAGCAGCGCCCCTCCCCACCAGAACCCACCACAGTGCTGCCTGAAGTTCTTGCCAGTCATGCTGCTCTTGAAAGGCATCTTGTCCTTAAGGGAGATTAGAAGTGTGACATTGAGAATGACCCCAGGAGCGACTTCGTGGCCAGCTCCAGGAGATAAATTTGGATTGGTCCCATTTAATATGATCACAAAAAAACTGGACATTAAGGGATTTTTTTGTTTTGAAAGGCTAACTTTGTTGGTGATGAGCTCTGAATGATTTTACTGTAAAATCAGGGGCGATTAGAACTAAAATAAAATTCGCTAGTTTCAACTCCCAACAAACGGCCCAGGAAGGTTCAACAACTTGGCCCAGGATTTATAGTGAGTGAGCTAGATTGAAAGAAATCAGGGCTCTTGATTTTCAGTTTTGTGATTTTTCTGAAATTATGGGCCTTAGGGCCAAACAAAGTAGAGAGGGTTACTAAAAATTCCCAGACATAGCCATCTGACCAGTGGAGGAGACTGAGCACAATTATCTGGAATGCCTCCTCAAGCTCTCCATCCTTGCGGGGCCTCCGGAAAGCAGGACCTGCTCTTGGAAAGATGCGTGCGGCTTCAGCTGACACATCTGCAGAACAACACTGCTTCCCAGGGCTGGTTAATGCTGACCCTTCAGCATTTTCACCTTTGATTTCCTTAGTATGATTGTTCTGTCTCCTTGCTGTCTGACAAAGGTCAATTCCTATGTGTCCTCTAATAAATGGGCTGCTTAATGCTGGGGGTAAAGAGACCAACAGAAAACCCTCATTGCTGTCTACAAATAACTCTAAAGTAAACCATCTGCTTTTGGTTTCTTCTTGGAACTTAAAATTTTTTTACCACATACACATGTACCATCATTAGCCCTCCCTGGCAGCATCTAACTAGCCCTTTACGGAGCAACTGCCTCTCGAAAAAGATCATGCTTTTCTGAACATGCTGGATTTTTGGCTACAGCCTTGAACTGCTGGGAATGCAATTGCTTTTTAATTGGAACCAACAACTAGAGCTGGCTTGGATTCAGAGCTGAGTTCTCTGCATTAAAACTCTTCTGGAGCCTGGAGATCAAGGAGAGGGTGGCCCAATCATCCACCTTCAGGGTCATGACTCCCAGCGGAAGCTGTTTGTTTTGGGGGACTCTGCCGGCTCAGCAAACAGAATTCTATTCTCTGACCAGAAAGAGAAATACGTGTCCTTCACAGGGGCTGGCAAAACAGAAACCAAGCGGCTCATACAGAAGCCTTCACCTCCCCCGGGTGACACCTGCGAATGTGTGAATGAACCAGAGCTCACAGGAGAGGAAAGGAAAGAATCAATCAAGGAAATTGACAGTTTTTCCATCAATATGCCAAAGTGTCCTTTCCTTTCCAAAGGGAAACAGTTGCAGGAAGGGTTTTCTTGCCTGCTGTTACTGAGGGGGATAATCAGCATTCTGGAAAGGAGTCTAATGCTTCAGGTTCTCATTCTCTCAAGCAATTATTTAGAATTTACAGCTTATTAATACAACAGTGCATCTCATTGACATGGTGTGCGGAAAGGCTTATGCTTAATCAGACTATCAGCACAATGGCTTGCTAAACACAATCTCTTCTCCACATATTCCTTTGATTTAACTAATTTTAACTGAGCACATGAGGGCATGAGTTGAAGGCCAGTCATCCATACTGAAATGCAGGCAGAGTAATTATGTACAATGGAAAGTGACTAATCTTAAGTGTCTCTAGGACTACTTCCATATGCACAGCACTTTGGGTGGGGTATGGACTAGATTTGCCATTGTGCAATGTGAGATGCAAACCAACAGAACCAAAAATCCAAACAACTCAGTGAAATTCTCCCTTCTCCCACTCAAATTCCTTTACTCTCTAAGTTGGCAAACAGTAGATAAAGACTTCTACATTGGGGGGACACTGTTTGAACTCATGGACATTAAGACCAGCTGAGCAAGGTTTCCAAGAACAGACAAACCCACTTTGGTCTGAATGATACTGATTGCTTCAACCACCAGGGCTTCAGAGACAGGAGATGGGCCAACTGACACCCCAACTGGCTGGGTGGTGGGTGTGCGGACCACCCAAACTCATCTACGATGCTCCTCACGGGGAGCTTTAAGTATTCCCTCCATTGTCCCCCTGCCACCCCACTCCTCTCTGCTCTGGGTCACATTTCTCCAGCCAGAAATTCCATGCCATGAGCTCCTTCATTGTTCTAAGGTTTTCCCTTCTACAAAGTCAGCAATGCATCAGGGCCTCCTGGGTCATTCCCCACCACAATCTTCCTCTTTCTCCGAATCCCTTTAGCACTTTCATGGTCCTGGATAATATATAATTTGCCCTTTCCCCGACAGCTTGATATATTAATGCCAACAAGTGTACATGCTTTTGGAGTGTCTATTATTGCACTAGGCCCTGAGAAGGGCTCTCTCTCTCCAGCAAACATTTGTTTTGAATTTATGTGCTGAGAGCACTGTGCTAAGGAAGAGGGGCCAAGAGATTCATGAAGGTGGTAAGACATGGGAAAGAAGGTTTTATGCTAGTGGGGGAAAAAAAACACATCTAAAGGTGTGTATTTGTCTATAATATACCAGGGTCACACCAAGTATGGGCAAGGTGGAGAGTGTGGGGCTGGCATGAATGGTTACTGTGAGAAGAGGTGAGCTGGATCTTGAAATCAAGGGTGTTGGACTGGGGTCCTCAGGAAGGGCCTTGAGTGCCCACCCACAGAGGGCCGATTTCAACCTGAATGCAGCAGGGAGAGAGCAAACGTTTCTCATGAGGGGAACAGCAGGCCCCCATCTGTTTTAGAAAGAGGAAACCACTGAAAAACGGACAGGGGTAGAAATAATGGTCTAAATGAGGGTAGGCAATGGGCACAGAGAGTAGGAATTGCTGGCGGACAATCTGAGAGCACTGGGAGGGACCCCTGGGTGGCTTGGAAGTGGAGCAAAATAAAGAGGTAGAGGCACAGGTTCAGGGAAGCTGTGTGGCCACTGGCCAGGGGAATTTTTGACAGAGATTGTATATTCCTGATTCCCACAGCACCATATGTAATTATAATGACTATGTTGAAAGCTGTCAATTTACCTTTGAACATTACTTTGGCAATATTCCTTGGGTTCTGATAAGTTCTGTTTTGTATTATTTCTTAGTAGCTTGTAAGGATTGTCTCCTTTGTCCAACAATGCTGAATGAGAGCATTTATAAATGTGCAAGATTTCCTTTTCCCAGGTGTGTTTTTGTTTAATCCTGTATTATCAATTTCTGGTTTTATTACAGTCAGAGAATACGATCTGTAAAATTTCTGATTTTAAAGATCTGTGAACGTTTGCAGGCTGGGATATAATCAATTTTTGTGACTGATCCATGGCCATTTGAAAAGAAGTTACATTCTTCTAGGAGGTATGCAAGTTCTGAAAATATATACCTTCATTAATTTTGTGTGTTCAATCAATCATTAATTCACCATGTAACTGATGGACGAGCATTTGTAAAATATGATTAAGCCTGACTAACTGCACCTTTCATATGAGCCCTGTAACTTATTTCTATTGTTTCCTCAGTTTGCCGTATGTTAAGAATGGCAGACTAACAATTCCTACTTTCCTGTGGCAGCTCTGATTCACCTGATGGCTGATACCTGGTTCCTTCTTCATTCCCACAGTGGTTGGTCTTGTGTCATCGTCCTCAAGCTCTCACCAACCACAAAGGACTACTTGGACTCCTGTTTCAGGCCTAGTGGTATCTGACTAGCCCTCAGATCCTCATTCTGAACCCATCACCTCCACAGGCAAGTCCAGGCAAAAGATTTAGAATAAATGAACCAATGCCAGGGAAATGGAATAAGCCACATCCTTCAGTAGAGATCAGTGCTGTAATGATGGCCTCACAGAAGAAGAGTTAGACAAGGACAACATCCTCTGCTGGCTTTGATCAGGAAGAATCAAAGATGTCCAAGAGACTATATGGCTGGGTCAAAAAATGAGATGTCTTTGTTGTGGACCTAGGCAGGGAGTGGAAGAACAAGGTAGAATTCAGGGCCCCTTCTGTGGTTTCAATAGATGAGCTAAAAATTGTATGACTGTACTTGGAAACTGTATTAGTTGACAATGTGTGCATTTGTGTAATTATTTTCCTTTAATTTTGGTTTTTACTAAGATTATTGTGACAGAGCTATTTCCTGCTCGCTGACTATCCATGAGCTCACCTGCATGTTCTGGCCTCCCCCTCGATGAAACCCCTTGATTCCAATGGATAGTATGCATCATACCTGGTGCATTACAAACAGAACTGGCGCAGGAGTCTCCAGTTTGTCTCTCCCTGCTTCAGTGCCCTGGAAGCCAGTTCCAGATGGTGTAACTATCAGATGACTACATAATTTATGTACTCATGTGCACATTTTGGGGAGTGAAAGAGGCACCTGTCCTGATTATGCCAGAACAAGAGGATTTCCCTGGAAAAACAGAACTATGGGCTCCCTGAGTTATGCAAGTTGGTAGCAGATTGAGTCCTTGAGTTATTGATAGGAAGGGAACTGCCCTGGAGAGTCACACAACTCTCACTGGACTTTCCGTGAGTGAGACTTAACTTTTTGGGTTAAGGAAGTCAAAGTCCAGGTAAAGATACTACTACAGATGAGTGTATCCTACCCTGACTGATACAGTTCTTTGGGAAATATCAGTGTGTCCCAATATTTGATCATCGACAAGGAAGGCACGGGGTTTGGTTCACGTTTGGTCTATGCTATTGAGAAAGAACCAAAGCAAGAGTGAAAATCCGGAGACAGCGGATTCTTCTCGTCTGCAGATTTTTTTTTCTTTTTTAGCTTTGGGAACTCCTGTGTTTTATTACCATCTCCCTCATCTTTTCTCACATTCCTTTGGACATATTTCTTGTTTATCTGTTTATCTTCTTCAGAGTTAATTTTTAGTGCACACCCCCCCCCAAAAAAACAGTACATGGTTTCTTATAGTTTTAATTTCATTTTTGTATTACGTGCCACCTTGTTTATGATTACTAGATAGAAACCCTTCCTCATCTTACTGAGACTCAGTAGTAATTGTTTTCTAACTTTTACATGGGTTCCAAGTAATCCTTTAGGTGCACCTTCAAGCTCTCATGATTTTATTCTTTTGCATTACAAGATGTTTCACAAGCTTTAGGTACTGGTTTTGTTTGTTCACATACTTTCTTGAGTTCAGTGAATCAGTGATAAAACTCTTATTTCACAGGCAGTATTAGAAGTGTTTTTAAAGAGCTTCTCACCTATTACCATCTTGGATGGTATCAACTTGTGTTAAAAAGACATCCAGTTGAGGAGAAGGCTTCACGGGATGGGACCGTTTATTTCTGATCTCCAAATAGTTTGTAGCTTTGCCTCCCCCTGCCCCACTGCCTACCTCTTTCAGGTTCATCACACACTCCATCAGTACTGCTTGTTACGTGTCATATGGCTTCCTGAATGCAGCAGCCTATCTCACCCTGGTGTAGAGATCTGTGATGCAAGATTGTGAGCAAGATAAAGCAAAATGGGATGGCTGTATATGTGTACATGTGAGCATGTGTGGGGGTGAGAGTTAAAAACAATGGCTAATGCTGACAGAAGTAAACTCAGTAAAACCAAGGATGTCCTAAGACATATTCACCAGTCCGATGACTGTCTACATGCTGGAAGAGCAGAGCATGATACAGGTGGGTATCAGGCCGACTGGGAGGCACTCTAATGAGATTACAGGGATACCATCAGTAGGAACGTTTAGATATCCTATGAAAATAGAGATGTACTGTTAACTGCCATGAGATAAGATCTATGCTACAAAAGATCAATAAAACCAGAACATTCCTAGGGTGGAAGAAAAAAGGACAACTTCACAGAAAGATAATGCTGCCAACAGCTGTGGAGTCTCCTCGACTTTCTTTATATTATGTGCTGGCCGTCCGAGCACACCGGCCACAAGGTGACAGATCTGGCATGGGTGAGTCATGTCGGAAAGAGCACCATTAGTTGCAGTCCATTAACATTTAAATTGGGAAGCTTCTTCCAATATGATTTATGTCAACTCCCCTCTGTTGACCTTGGAAAGTTTCCCTGAGGCTAAGCGAATTTCTCTTTCCTCTGCACATGCCCTCCTTTCTCCTGGAACAACCATTCCTCCTATGTGTCTTTCAAGGTATAGTCAGAGGTGATTTTGGACCCCAGCCCTGGAATTCTCTTCTGTAATCCTGGACTCTCCTGGCACATCCGCATTATCATGTGCATTATACTTTATTATAACTGACATCTTTTTCTTCCTGGAGAACAGGACCTACGGCTTCTTCACATTCATTCCTCCAAAATCCAGTGCTCTGCTCAAAACCTAGTAGGTACTCTATTGCTCTGAAAATGTTGAACAGATGAACGAGGAAACAGAATGCTGGCACAAAGGCAAGCCTTCCTCAGGTTTAAATACACAGTGTTGAAGAATGGGTCAAGTCTGATGGCGAAGAACGGGGACAGCTTCCCAGGGGTCCCTGAATCAGATTTTCTCAATGTAGCTTCAGTGGTTAGCTCCGCAGAGAATTCCTCAAAACATTTCTTTGTCTGTAGGAAAACAGGTGGGCTTATCTACCCTGCATCTACATCATGATGTGATCTTAGGCTTTAAGCAAAACCTCTAGAATAAGGAATATGACGTGCTCTTTGCCTCCTACCTTGCTCTTTTCCATATATGAAGAATCATGTTCTTTTCTGGACAACACAAGAGGCGAAGGCCCCAGACAGGGGAGCTTGCAGCATAAGGTTAGAGGGACGGACCAGGAGAACTGGGTGTGTTTATCCCCCAGAAGAGAGGCCTGAGGTTAAGGCAGGGGAAAGTACTGAAGGAATTTTGTGCAGAACTGGAATTGAATGTGTATGACAGGGCTGCCATGTGTAGACCAGTACTCCTGTATAAGGACTACGGGAAGACATTGCATTAAGCTGCTGTGCAGCAAATCATAAGGCAATATGGCAGGGTGGCCCGGTATCCCTGAGTTGGACTTCTTGTGTCCAAAACCTGGCCCCTCCATTTGCAAGCACTCTGACTCAGTTTCCCCTCCTATGCAGTGGTGATAATCATAGCTCCCTGGGCAGTTTTAGGAATTAAATAAGGTCATGAGCAGTTAGCACAGAACCTGGTTAGCACTCTAAAATACTAGCCACTGAAACACTATTTCCAGCAGTTTGTGTGGTGGGAGAGGTGGTAGAGGGGGAACACCTTGCTGACCCCTGACAACTGACACAGGAACATTTAGGTCCCTACCAACAGAACTCTGCAGTGAATCCAGGAGCCTGAAAACGGCCTGAAGGGGCATCTCCACTGAACACTGCTGCGGGCGCTCTGAACCCCTCAACAACTGCAGAGAGGGAGAGAGGCAGGAACAATATCTAATCTGTGTGCAAGAACCATCTTGGAGGGTCAGTTATCATAATTTCATTCCTAATTTGAAACGCTCCAATTAGTGTATATTAGAGCAACTTTTTCAAAGTTGAAACATCCAAGATGTAGCTGTTACCACCTTCTAGGGTCACCACTGATGAGCAAAGGAGGGTCAGTCTGTTCTGGGGCAGGTGCTGGGGCAGGGCCTGCCTCTCCAGCAATGGGCCTCTCAGACTGCAACCTCAAACCTTGCTCAGCACAGACTGAGAATAAAATAGCTAAAATATACAATCTGAGAAGAGAGCAATATCTGCCAAAAAAATGGCGTGAAATAGTGATATTCCTCTTTGGATGGGAAATCCTCTACACATTTTCTTTTAAAATCAGGGATACTCACAAAATTCCTCTCTTAAAAGATCACAGCTTAGGACAAGAAAGAACTCAGTGGAGATGGGCATAGGGAAGTCGGGAGACATAATGATTTACTTAGCAAGCGTGGAAGGATATGGGAAAGGCCAGTTCTACGTCGCTCACTTGAGAAGAATCCATTCGCAGCTGCCCAGCTGAGCCTGCCCCAATCCCAGTCTCAGCCACTGAGGAGGAAAGAGGCTGCAGACGGGCTGGGCAAAGGTTATACTAAGGAACTCACCGAACCCGGAGTGGACTTGTTCCATGCTTGTGGGACTCCGGGCTGCCTACCTCCCTCTAGTCCCGCCTCTCAGGGTTCAGTTTTCTTACTACTCACTCCCTGCTGTCTCACTTTCCTCTGCCCACTTTCCAGACCTCTTCCTCCCTCTTGTCTCACAGGTTCCCTGAAAACCCTTCAAATCAGCTGTTTAGGTCACATTTTTCCATGCACAGGTGCGATAAAGGGCGTGGTCTCTGGACATTGACTGTTAATCTGTGGGTGCCTCGGTTTCCCATCTGTGAAGTGAGAAATAAATAAGAGCATCTACATCACAGCACTGCTCTTCCACTAAAAACAGCCCCATGGCCCAGTGCCCGGCAGGCAGTCAGGATGACCCTTAGCTCTCATCAATCCATCTGCTTCCTGGCGCCCGACCCTTCTCACGTGCCCCCTGGTCCCACCCCTGGCAGGTCGCTGTCCTACTGCCTCCCAGAAAAACTGGCTCTCCCTTGGCCTAAATCAGGGTTTCTCATCCTTGTTTTTTATTATCACCAACTGCCCTGCCAAAGAAGCCTTTTTAGACATTTCTTGTTTTTAACTGCCTTCCCTCCCCATGAAATTTCACTCCTGTGGGTACACTGTATCTATTTATGTACTATGGCCCTTTGGAAGGCTACAAATAATTGTACTATCTAAGATTTTCACCCCTTAAGAACCAATGTTTTTACCTCCTTGGGGGTCACATGGCCCAGCTGAGAAGGCGTGGGCTAAACAGAGATCCTCCATCAAGGGTGGCTGTATCCCTTTCCCCTCCTCACAAGGACATCTGCTGATGCCTGAAGATATTTTTGGTTGTCACAGCTGGGTGCTGACAGTGGGGGGCACTACTGGCACATGGTGGGTAGAGGCCAGAAGGCTGCGAAATATCCTACAGGACCCACCTGCCCTCACAACAAGGAATCACGCAGCCCCAAATGTCAGTAGTGTCCAGGTGAGAAATCCTGCCCGATGGGGGGCCCTAGGAGCCCTCAGGGTGCCTCGAGTCAGGTGGGAGAAACATCCGAGGTTTGCACGGCAGCTGGCCTTCGGCTGGCTTTCGGGGCTGCTCTCCAAGAGGGAGGGGCCTTCAGGACAGGGCTGGACTCAGGTCCTGAGGCTCTAGCTAAGCTCACACAGCACAGCCAGTAAGTCACAGGCCCCGGTGAGCCCCAGCTTCTGGCCATCCCCGCCTGAGTTCCAGTCCCCCACAGACTCACAGTCTGTCAGAGGGTGGCATCTTTTCAAATGAAAGATTGTGGAAGCCCCTGAGAATATTTTGCTGGGCCTTCCTCAATGACACTGGAGCAGCCTGCACCCTCTCAGCCCACCTCTCATCCTGGGCTGATTGGGATGGCATGGTTCTCCCTTCAACAGAGCCTTATTGACACTGGGATGAAGGCCCCCGTGGGCGCGGTGGCCTACGATGAGGCTCGACACCATCTGGCCCTTTCTCCCTCGCCAGCCTCTCCACTCAGCCCGCACCTTGATCTCTCTGCTCAGCCACGCAGTCCTTCCCCAGGGCCTAGGACTCAGCAAACCCATTTGTCTGCAAAGCTTGAGGCATATGGGTCCTGCTTTCCATCCGGAATGCTCCTGGATGTTCTCTGCTATCTTCTCTCCCCTGTAGACCATGTTTTACTATTAGTTAGAGGGAGGGAGCCCTCCCTGCCCATCCTCCGCCCGCCCCAGGCCCCATTCTTCCTCATACTCCTCTGCCTTCCTGTCACTTTGCATGGTGTATTACCGCCTGGCTGTGTGCTTAGGTGCCTGGTGTCTGCCCCCCGCAACCAGGCTGCCGACTCTCCCAGGCCAGAGACCTCCGAGCTCTGCCGAGCAGAGTGTCAGCACACAGCAGACCCTTAATTAGTATTTGTTGACTGATGGAACTCTAGGCATTTCCACAGGATTCTTTTCACCTCTAAGTCCATCTAAAATATTTGTAGAAGGTTGACAGAGACACCTCAGATCTACTCCTCTCCTAGGACTTTCTATCTTAAGTCCACTAAATGAAAAGAAAAGAATAAAAAGGTATCTAAATAAACCTGAAGTCACCCTGGAAACAAGAAGCTACCGCCCAGGGCAGCTCAGAGGCGCGAGCCTTCACGTGTGTGAGACTGACGCACACCTTCTGTGAGTGTTTCCCATGTCTCCGTGGCGGGGAAGCCAGCTGTTGACTGCGGTGTGTCAGGGACACCCTCTGCTGCTTTTGAGGGGGGCAGCCAGGATTATCAGAGAGACGAGTCTCTTCTAGGATGTGGGTTGTTCCTGCCTTTTGAATTAAAAAAACTACATTTCCCCTCAGAGGAAGAGATGAAGCCGTTACAGCGGAGTGTAGAGGATCACGAGAAAAAACTGAAGGCCAAGACAAGGAGGATGAGGGATCTGAGGGGCACGGAGAGAGGCTGGGGGCAGAAGACCACAGGCCCCACCTTGTCGTGCAGCACTGGCCATGGGGACCCTGACACGGATCCATCCCCGCTCCCTCGGCCAGGAAACCTGGTTCCCACATGTTGCTTCCCTGTGACGTAAGTACTAACCGGCACCCGGCTTGGGACTGCAGTGAGTGGCATGTCTGTCCTGGTCCTCCTTTACTGTAACTCCTCAAGCTGGCAACCTTTCTTTTCCTCTTCACAGACACAGGGCCTGACACAACACTTAGCTTGCTTTCTTGCACGCAAGTCTCAGAAAAATGTTTCTTGTACTGAAGTTTAGCTCCTTCTTGGGTGGGAGGCCTAACTATGATTGCAAGGATCTAATGCGGCAGCAGAGACACCCCCCAAAAGAGGCAGCAGAGCTGAAAGGGGAAGGAAGGAGAGATGGCTCCAGCCTCCTGCCCTGGGATGGGGGATGCCTAATCCACTCAAGCTGGGGGTAGAACATTCTCCAATGTGCAGATTGTATGTTCCAAAAACTCCCGTAACTCTCTCTTCCATTCCCTGTGCACCTGACATTTTGCCCATCGAGAAGGGAGGTCTGTATGTCCTCTTCTTGAACCCAGGACTTCTCTTAAGTTGTGACTATAGTAGAAGTGACACTATGTGACTCTGATGGCAAGGTCATAAAAGGTAATGGGCTTTCCCTGGCTCTTTTGAGATGCTTACTTTTGGAACCCAACCACCATGCTGCAAAGGTGCCCAAATTAGCCCACCCATGGATGTGTTCTACCCGGGTGCCAGGCTCGGGTTCCAGCTGACAGCCAGCACCACCTGGCAGCCATGTGAGTGAACATTCCAGATATTCCCACTCCCATCCTTTAAGTCTTTTCAGCTAAGGCCCCAGACATCGTGAAACAGCAACATACTATCCCCACTGTATTAATTTCCTCAGACTCTCGTAACAAAGACCTCAAACTGGTGGCTAAAAACAAAAGAAATGTACTGTCTCATAGCTCTGGAGGCTGGAAGTCCAAAATCAAGGTGTTGGCTGGGCCCTGCTCTCTCTGGAACCTGGAGGGGAGAATCCTCCCCTGACTCTTCCTACCTGCTCACGGGGCTCATCAATCCTGGGGCTCCCTGGCAGGCAGCTGCACCTCTCCAGCCTAGTTCTCTGATGTCACGTGGCCTTCTTCCTATGGGACGATGCCTTCTCCTCTCTTATCGGATCACCAGTCATGTTGGATAAGGGCTAGTCCTAGTGACCTTACTTTAATTTGATTATATGTGCAAAGACCTTATTTCTAAATAAGGTCTCAGTTACAGGTACTGGGAGCTAGGACTTCAGCATATCTTTTTGGGGGACATGAATCATCTCCTAACACATTGTGTCCTGTCTGAATTCCTGATGAGTGCAGGAAATAATAAATTGATTGCTGTTTAGCTAAGCCATTCATTTGGTGGCAATCTGTTAATGCAGCAAGGGCTGGAACATCAACCAATTCCCTCAATCTAACTCACTTGCCGCCTGGTCCTCAAGAAATGACACCTCCCACTTTTCTGCCTGGGTGCGGGTCCCTTCCTAGAGTAACAGCTTTCCTGGAGTTTGTCTGTTGCTGATTCTTTAAGTAGCTGGAGCATCTTCAGAGCACACCCACGCCTCAGAGCACGCCCCAAGCCCACCTGTGCTCTCTGACAGACACACCACCCCAACTTGTCCCAGAAGCCTGGCATGCCTTTCAGCTAACTTTCTCTTGATGACTTTCCAAAAAACAGCCTCAAAATTCCCATAACCATTCTAAGCCCCAAGAACTGGCTGATCTTCTGGGTAAGCAAAAAAGAATTTGGTGTGAGCATCCACGGGGGCAAAAACATAAAAAAGAAAATGATAACTTTTTCCTGAAATCTGCACCTTCCTTTGGCCTCTTCTACATGAAGAGAATGGACCTTTGTCATTGCCTGCATGCACTGGTAGGGGGAATGAATTTGAAATGTGTCTCAAAAGGTCACAAAGAGCCTAAATGCAAGTTTTGAAAAATATGTGAGGTTTTAATTCTTTCCATTTCTGTCACATAGAGGAAACACATAGTTGCACTTCTAAGCTTGTGCATTTTAAAATTTATGGAGCTGTCAAACGAACAATATATTTCCCTTTTAGATGTTCAAAAGGGGAGGGAATTCATTACAGAATAGTCAAATGGGGGCGCCCCGTCATAGTCTGTGAAGGGACAGTGGGCGCATACGTCTGCCAACTCACAGGAGCATCGCACACTCTGCACGTGTACAGACAACGGCTTTAAAGTTGAGGCTCACAGTTGGCAAATCCATGCACATTTCCACCTACACTTATTTCCCAAAACTAACTGGTTTAAATAAGAGCTGTCACAAAAATAAAGGCCAAGAGCATAAACAAAGAGTTTTCTTGCTGAGCTAGGCTGGTATGTAATACTTAGGAAATGACCTTGAAGGCCAAATGGTTCCAATTAGGGAGAGCCCCCAGTATAAACCTCCCAGATTCAGAACATGATAGAGATATTAGAGATGCATTCATGCTTGAGTCCAAATTCCTCAGTGGGGACTGCAGCCAAGAGCTAGGTTGCCCTATTCTGAGGGTCTTGGGAAGGCCAGTCCAGGGCCCCAGACCTCACCTGTCTCAGGTACGCCTCCGGGATGTCTCTCCATGTTGCTTGCCCAGTCTGTCATTTCACCCTTCTGTGTTCCTGCCTCCCTAGTCCTCTGGCTACATACTCCAGCCCTGATTCCTGCTCATGTCCCCTACCTCTTTGTTTTAATGACAGTTCAGGCTCTCTTCCACTGCCCACTTCTCTGGCCTTGGAAGCATCCGGATTTCCAGGCCCAACCTCTTTGCTGCTGAAGCTCTGAATTGCAAGGATTTGTGTGGTGGTCCCTGAAGGCTGGGCACATCACAGTGCCAGGGAGTGCTTGCAGAAGCCCACCCAACTGACAGACTCAAGGCTGAATGGAGTGGCTCAGGACCCTCAGGCTGTTCTTTGTGGCAGAGTATTCACCAGGCCTACATGGTACTTGGTACTGGGAACAAAACAGCTACGAAACACCCTAAATAGAACAGGGATAGGTTGATTCGCATCCCCCTTTCTATGGAAATTGTGGAAAATGGCACCAAACACACCAGGCCAGGATGCTACCTCCTAGTCACAGAAACTATAAATCACCTAGAAACACAGAACTATAAATTACCCACATCACTAAAGTCCCACCTGGAGAGGATGGTATAAATTCAGGATCACATTTATAGAGAATCAAATTATTGCTTTATTCCCAGAGAGATGAATGAGAGTGACAGACTTTTTCGGAGTTGTAAAAATAGATGGATGCTTCCTATAAAATAACTCACAGACACCTACAATAATTCACAGTAGATCTGGCATGCTGGAAGCAGGCAAGTGAAATTCCAGACAGAATACCACACTATTTTCCAGGAGCAGAGTAAATGCTTTGGCTATTATCATAATACATTTCAGCACAGCAAATATATCTACCCTTAATAGAAATACATTAGACACCATATATAAAAATATCAACAGTGAAGTTCTGTTTCTTGAACTATAACTTTGACATAAATATAACACAATTTATGGATGAGGAAATCCAATTTCATGCTATTTAAGACACATTTTTGTTTATTACATAACCACAGTTGCCTATATATGGGATGGTATATTGCACAAAATAGATAAGACAGACATGATATCATCTGGTGGTCTGCGTAGGAATAATGAACATCGTATCTAGTATAAATGGAAATCTTTATGGTATGTATTACATATGAGTGACATACTGAGCACCTACGGTATGAGGACATCGCTGCAGGAAGGGGAGTGTTGCTATTATTTAGAGGGTGGATGGATGAAGGGCTCTGGGTAAATAAATACTCCCAGCAATAGGTGAACAAAGCTGCTGACAGCTTTAGAGTCAGACAGAGCTGAGTACTGGCCCTCCTGTTTATTAGCTGAAAGATCTGAGAAATTTCCTGGCTTCTGCCAATCCCAGGATCAGTTATAAAATGGAATCAGTAATGACTAATTCACAGGCTTCTCATGAGGACTGAATAATCTGTTTATCAAGTGCCTCACACAGTGTCTGGCACGATGTTAGTGCCAACCAACAGTCGTAGATATTATTTTTTAAGGGCTTCTCTCTACAGTTTAAAAGTAGTGACACTTGTGGGAACCCATTCTCAAACTTAGTACCCGCTTGCTTATCTCTTTAAGCACCAAACATAGAGTAACTGCAGGGCTGCACAGTGAGGGACTCAGAGCCTGTCTGGGGGCTCTTCTCCCTGCTGTGTCTCTCCTCTTCTCCCTGGTGTCCATTCTGTTCTCTGCTCCCTCCACTCACTGGTGATGATGTAAGCATTTCTTAACACTCTCATCCCCTTTTAGAGTTCTGGGGACCCTGTCCTCACCCCTATCTGGGCTATTTCTCCTCTCTGGCTTAACTTTGGTATGCGAGGATTTAATTTAGCTTTGATAATCAGTAAGATAATTTTTTTTGGAGGGAGTGTGAGTGTTTTCCTTATGCCTTACAGTTCTTGGAATTTTTTCCATTGCTTTAGTTAATTATAATCACAGAACCTGCAGTTAATCAGATACACGAGTTGGCCACAATGAGGTTGTATAATATGCATTTAAGATTCCTCCATGTCTTTTCATGACTTGATAGCTCATGTATTTTTAGAGCTGAATAATATTCCATTGTCTGAATGTACCACAGTTTACTTACCCATTCACCTACTGAGATATCTTGGCTGCTTCCAAGTTTTGGCAGTTATGAATAAAACAGCTATAAACATCCATGTTACATTTTGTCAGGGCTTTATACTCATACCATTGGGACATATTTACACACAAAATGAATCCCTGTGAAGGAGCAGTGCAGACTTGCAGCTGCTGTATAGGTGCTGGACGCTGCAGAATCAAAAGCCTGGCAGGATGCTGGGTAGAAATCAGCATAAAAACAGAATTTGGTACACATTGTTATGACTGTGCACTGAAAATTTCACATGGACGATTACAGAAGTTTTATTCATAATTGCCAAAACTTGGAAGCAGCCAAGATATCTCTCAGTAAGTAAATGGATAAATAAACCATGGTACATATCCAGACAATGGAATATTATTCAGCTCTAAAAATAAATGTGCTATCAAGCCAAAAAAAAAAAAAAGAGGAATGGAGGAATGTTTAACACATATTAATAAGTGAAAGAAGCCAATGTGAAAAGGCTACATACTGTGCAATTAATCGTATATTCCAGAAAAGGCAAAACTATGGACACAGTAAAAGGATCAGCAGTTGCTAGGGATTAGGGGAAGGGGGTGAGTAGGGGGAGCACAGAGGAGATTTAGGCAGTGAAAATACTCTGTACGACACTATCATAATGGATCATGTCATTATCCATTCGTCCCAACTGACCGAATGTATCCCAGTAGTGAACTGTAATGTCCACTACGGCCTTTGGGTCACAAGGCTGCAGGTTCACTAACTAACAAACGTACGGCTCTTCTAGGATGTTGATCACGGGGGAGGCTTTGCATGTGGGGGGGGCGGAGATACATGGCAAGTCTCTGGAGCTTTCTCTCAATTTTACTGCGACCCTAAAACTGTTCTTAGAAAATAAACTAAAAAAAAGAAAAATCAAAACTTTAGCTCAAGTGAGTTTAGTCAACTGACTTATAACCTCTAAAAAAGAAAAAAAAGGTGAACCTCATTGTTCATTGTCAGATAGCTCTAAAATCCTATATCAAGGAGCTGTCATAACCATGCAGGAAAGTTATTTCAAATAACTTTAAAACATAAAGTGTTGACCACACAGCTCTATCAGAATATGTCCTAAGGATAAAACAAACCACAAAGAAATATTAAACTACATTCAACTTGTTGGTTAGTATTCTTATTTTGAGACGACTATTCTATATATTGAAGGGTAGATATATATAGCCTATATACTTTGTAGGATAAAGCAAATAAGAAATGGTGTCTATGGGAACCAAGCATTTTGGTAAAAAATAATTATAAAATCAAAGAAGGAAATATCCGGTTGTTACAAACTTTAACTAGAAATATTAGTTTTTAATAATGACTGACATCTCTCTTTCTACAAATTCAGTACTATTTAGCTTTGTTCATAGAAAAGGCCTAGACACAATGACAGTCCAGTAACAATGAACACTCTCACTGACAGACTTTGGTTTCTAAAGTCTGCCATTTCCCATTAGAAGGAATCAGGGCTTCTTGGAGAGATGGTTGATTCTAGGTCTGTGACAGGAAAAAATATACATGATGATACTGAAACCTCTTGTTGTGCCAGAAAGTGAGAAAGCTCTGCAAAGGGGGTGTCCAAATCTTTTTCCATACTTTACTCTTGATTTTTAGGATTTGTTATATATAATCTAGATGAAATTCCTTTATCAGATATAGGCATTGTGAATATTTTTCCCAGTGTGTGTCTTGACTATACAATTTTTAATGGTATATTTTGATTAGCTGAAATTTTAATCTGGATTAAGCCCAATTTATCACTTTAAAAAACTGTTGATGCTGCTTGTGTCCAGTCCAAAAAATATTACCTACCTCACTAGATTCTCTTATTTCTTCAACATCTGTATGATCATAGACTGAAATGTAAAAGCTGGAGCCATAAAGCTTCAAAAAGAAAACATAGAAAAAAATGAATAGACATTCTACAGACTGCAGAAAAATATTGATGGTACATATATCTGAAAATTGTGCCCAGAATACATATAATGAACCCCTACAAATCAACATAAAAAAACACAATGTTCAAAAATTGGCAAAAGAAGATATACAAATTATCTAAAAGCACAACAGAAGGCTCTCAATATTATCAGCCATCAAAGAAATATACATTTAAACTACACTGAGGTGCCACTTCAAATGTACTAGATTTGTTTAAAATAAATACTGACAATACCAAATACCGGCAGAGATGCAGAACACCTGGAACTCTCATTCAGAACTAGTGGGACTGGAAAATGGTATAAACGCTTTGGAGACCTTCTTGACAGTTTCTTCAAAAGTTAAACATACACCTTCCCTATATTCTAGCTATTCAATTCTTAGGTACTTAGAATTCCAGAAATCAAAACATATGTCCAAAAGAGACTTTTACAGAATATTCATAAGAGTTCCAAATTGGAAATAACCCAACTATCCTTCAGCAGAAAAATGAGTTTCAAAAGTAATATTTTAGTTGAAAGAATAAAGCATGTAAAGCATGATTCCATTTATGTGACATTCTGGAACATACGCCCATGGTGACAAACATCAGAATGATTGTCTGGAGTGGGTGGTAAGACAGATGGAGAGAACTAATAGGAAAGGGGCAAAGGGGGGCTTTCTCAGGCAGTGGCAATGTTCAATATTGTGTTTTGGGAGGTGGTTATAGGGGGATATAGAACTGTGAAATCTATCAGGCTGAAGACTGAACATGTGTGCATTTTATTGCATTAAATATCTTAACCAAAACACGAATGGGCAAAAAAAAATCAGTGACTGTAATGGACTTAGCCACAAAAGATATATATATATGTTTAAAAACTTTCAGTCCATAATATTACTGGTGAAAAAAAGACCTCGTCATTTTTGGAGGTTTCTACGGCACCAACTCATTGTTCTAAAGATGTTTGAATAAAAGGAAAGGATTAAGCATTTATCCTGCCTTTCCTGTTAGAACTGTCCTTCAGAGTATCCAAATAGTTGAGGGAATGTTATTATTTAATAGAATTACAGCTTATCAAATGCAGAATGAATGTAGAATTTAAAAAGCACCATTTCCTGAGCCCTAATGAAATAATGGGTCTAGGCAATGATCATTAGCCACTGCTCAAAGTATTAGGTGAAAAGGTTGAGGAGGCATTTTATACTGGATGAATCAGGCTGACAACGCGTGAACCCACTATGGAATCTTAACATCACCAAGTGTGAAACAGCCAGACATTATGTATCCCCTGGTGTGATATGATAGGAAGTTTACTGCACCACTTGAAGTATTCTTGCCAAGAAGGAAGGAAGGAAGGAAAGAAGGGAGAGGTGGAGACAGGATGATGTGTTTAATCAACTTAGTAGATCTATTTACAGTACTCCCCCCCTTGTCCACAGGGAATATGTTCTAAGACCCCCAGTAGACACCTGAGACTTCAGATAGTACCAAACCCTATATGTAATATGTTTTATGCTATACACATACACCTATGGTAAAGTTTATAAATTAGGTACAGGAAGAGATTAACAATAATCATAAGATAGAACAATTATAATAAATACTGTAATAAAAGTTATGTGAATGTGTCTCTCTCACTCTTTCAAAACACTTTATTGTATTGGACTCACCCTTCTTCTTATGATGATGTGAGATGACCAAATGCCTGTGTGATGAGAGAAAGTGAGGCGCATGACTTAGGTGTTGGGACATAGCATTAGGCTACTCTTCACCTTCTGATGATACATCACAGGGGGGGTCATCTGCTTCTGGGCCATGGTTGACCCCAGGTAACTGAAACCATGAAAAGTAAAACTGCAGAATTGGGGGGGACTAGTGTATAACTTAGAGAAAATGGAGATTAGAGGAACAGGTTAAAGACACCATGAAAGGATTTTGCAAATACAGATTGTGCAAAATTTTACAGGACAAATGACTTGGTGTCCTCAACAAATGAATGACAGAGAATAATAAAAGTGAGAGAAGTGTTATAAATTAAAAGATATTTATGAGATATATCAATCAAATGCAATGTGTGGACCTTGTTTGGATCTTAATGTGAGCAAATCAACTGTAAGTATATATGTGTTTTTGAGAAACATGGACTGAGTATTGAACTTTACTAGTACAATTTTAACTTGAGCCTATGTTTTAAAAAGTATTTATATGTTGGAAATGCCCTCTAAAGTTTTTATAGGTAGAATTATATGATATCTGGGGATTTCCTTTTAAAAATCTGAGGGGCAGCAGCTGAAAAACACATAGAAAATGTTACTTGTTAAAGCTGTATCATCAGCACGTTTGGACCATTAGACTGTTCTATTTTTGTATAGGTTTCAAATTTTCCATAAGAAAATGTTAAATTAAAAGAGAAATTAACATAAAATGTAATAACTGAATTCTTCATTCTCTAATTTGATTTGAAGGGAAAACACAGCAAGAGACAAAATAATCTAAACCCTTCATCCACTCAGGGTGGAATTCCCAGCCTGCACAAAATTAGCATTAAAGAGTTTTAGAAACTCTATAGTGGCCCTTGTATTCTACAACTGGTGTCACATTGCTGGCTGTCCTTTGGAAGATCTCTTGAGTAATGTTTGCTGTTTGCCTGTGTGTATGTTTTTAGCTTTCTACATATATGAGCCTATTTTTCTTCTTTAGGAGGATGGCAGAATACTTTAATAAACAGCAAAATGGCCATCTGTTTAACTTAACTTCCCCCTGCTCTTTCTGTGTCTTAATAAAACACTGTTCCGCACTATGGTGAGAACATCATACAGCAGTGAAATAAGAGCAAGGTGTCACTGCGGATTTTAAATCTTTGCTGGGAAGTGGCTTCTCAGCTGTGGCCCTGGCGGGTCCTCACTGTCCCCTTTTGGGAGGCACCACAACGCAAATGAGTGAACACGGCGGGGGCTGGATGCGCAGCTTGGAAACTCATGAACTTGCGTGAAATTGGAGTACAGAGCAGAGGTGTGAAAGTTCATCTTAAAAAATGAAGATCTCTTCTCAGAAATATTTTTGACAAAAAGATGAAGTATCTTCAATTTCAAAAAAACACTGTTTTCCTAACTCTTCAATTCTCCAGGTGTACAACATATGGCAACTACTTGCTGCAAGCCAGCGGCTCAGATCACACAAGAAGCCCACCACATCGTAGCTTCTTTAAGTCATCCCAAACACCCTATGCACCTCAGACCAGCAGACCCCAGTGGTGAACAACCTGCTCTTGTCCTGGAACCCCTCTACCAACTCCTACCCTTGGCTGGGACCTCACCCTACTCCTCTGCCCCCTTGACATCTCGCCATCAGGTCCTAGAGGACTGTACTCAAACCCAACATTTGTAACATGGAACTTCTGGAGTCCCCAGCTATAGACTTTCTCTGCCTGTTTTCTCTGAGTCCACCCCAGTTGCTGGGAAACCTGGGAGGCATCCTTCACACTCCCCTCTCATTTTATCCTTCATGTTCGATCACCCAGAAGGTCCTGTTAATCATACCTCTTAAATGGTGCCCACAGCCATCTCCTGCTCTCCATGCCTACTGTTTCCAAGATCAACTTTGGGTACTTAAACACACTCTTCTCTCAGCTGACAAAAACTCACTCTCTTGGTTTTTCTCTTACTCTGATTCACTTCTACTCAGTCTCTTTTCCAGCTGCTCCTTCCATGCCTTAAATGTTGCTTTTTTTTTCTGGACTTCTGTCTTATTCTTTCCTCCTTTCTTTAGATAATCTCTTCCCTCCCAGTACTGCAAATATGATTGGTGTACCAAAGATGCCCAAGTCTATCCCGGCCCTAGTTTGTTCTTCTTAGCTTAATCCCTACACAGCCAATTGTTTACTGGACAAACTGGAATGTTTCAGAAACTTCAGACTCATCACATTTAAAACAGAAAACATCATCTTTCCGTCTTCTTTCTCCCGAACCTCCTCCAATTTTGTTGCTTTTCTCAGAAAATGGCATCAGTGTCTCCTGTTGCTCAAGCAAATAATTTGGGAGTCAGCCTTGACCCCCACTTCCCTTTATCTCCTCCACACTCAGTCCTCAGGTACTGTCTCTTTACTTTCTGAATTTGTCCACTGGGCTTCCACTGCCCCAACCATAGTCCCAGCTCTTTCGCTGTCCCTTCTTCTGAGTTGACTCAGTCTTATAATCCATTCTCCACATGGCAGTCATAATGATACTTTATTTTTTTTCAAGTCTGATAACCTTACTTTCAAAGGACTTGGGTGAGGGGTAATGGGGCTTCAAATACACACACATACTTATTAAGAAGTTCTTGTTTACAAGTCCTCCATAATCTTGGCCACACCCAAATTGTTGTCACTATGTCTAACACGTTTTCCTCGTCCCTTCTCTGATCAAGCCATCAGGACTTCCCTTAGTCCCCAGAACACATTTCCATCTCAGAATTCTAAACCTCTGCACATGCTTTTCTCTCTGCCTGGAATGTTCTTTTTCTTTTTAAACTACTTTATTGAAATATGACTGACATGCAAAAAGCTGTATATACTTAACATATACAACTTGATGAGCTTGAAGATAAGTATATATCTGTGAAACCATCACCACAATCAATGCCATAAAAATATCCATCACCTCCAAAAGTTTCCTCCCACATTCCTTATTATTATTATTATTTATTGTTATTATTTTGTGATAAGAACACTTAAGTCATATGTTCATCTCAATAAATGCAGAAAAGGCATGTCAAAATTCTATGTATATTTATGATAAAAACTCTTAATAAATTAAGTACAGAAGGAACATACCTCAACATAATAAAGTCCACATGTGATAAGCCCACAGCTACTATCATATTCAATGATGAAAAATTGAGAGTGTTTACTCTAAGATCCCTAGGAACAAGACAAGGTGCCCACTGTTTACACTCCTATACAATACAGCATGGGAAGTCCTTGCCAGCACAATCAGACAAGAAAAAGAAATAAAAGGCATCAGCACAAGAAAGGAAGAAGTAAAATTGCCTCCATTTGCAGATGACATGATGTTATATGTAGAAAATCTTAAGGACTTTACCAAAAAAAAAACATTAAATTTCATCAATGAATTCAGTGAGGTTGCAGGATACAATTAACAAACAAAAATTAGTAGAACTTATATATACTAACAATGAATTATCTGAAAAAGAAATAAGGAAATCAATCCTATTTATAACAGCATCAAAAACAATATAACACTCAGGAATAAAGTTAGCCAAGGAGGTGAAAAATTTCTACTCTGAAAACTACAAGACATTGATGAAAGAAATTAAAGACACAAATAAGTGGAAAGGTATCCCATGTTTATGGATTGGAAGAATTTATATTAAGATGTCCATACTACCAAAAGCCATCTATAGATTCAATGCAATCCCTATCAAGTCTCCAATGGCATTTTACAGAAGCGGAAAAATATCCTAAAATTTATATGAAACCACATAGGACCCCAAATAACAAAAGCAATCTTGAAAAAGAACAAAGTAGGGGGCATCACACTTCCAGATTTCAAGCTATACTATAAAGCCATAGTAATCAAAACTGGCATAAAAACAGAGAAATAGATCTATGGAACTGAACTGAAAGCCCAAAAATAAACACAACCTTATACAGTCAACTAATATTTGATAAGGAAGCCAACAATACTCAATGGAAAAAAGACATCTTTAATAAATGGTGCTGGGAAAATTGGATATGCATATGTAAAAGAATGAAACTAGACCCCTATCTTACACCATTCACAAAAAATTAACGTGAAATGAATTAAAGACTTAAATGTAAGACCTAAAACCATGAAACTGTAGAAGACACAGGATAAAAGCTGTTTGGCATGGGACTTGGCAAGATTTTTTGGATATGACACCTAAAGCACAAGCAACAAAATAAAAAATAAACAAGTGGTACTGCACCAAATGGAAAGTTTCTGCACAGAAAAAGAAATAATCAACAAAATGAAAAAAACTACTGAATGGGAAAAATATTTGCAAACCATATATCTGATAAGGGGTTAACATCAGAATATATGAATTCACACAACTCAATAGCAAAAACAAACAATCCAGTTATAAAATGGACATCTGCTAGAATGCCCATCATCAAAAAGAGAAGAAATAACAAATGCTGGCATGGATGTGGAGAAAAGGGAACGTTTGTGCACTGTCGGTGGTATTGTAAACTGGTACTACGGAAAACAGTATGGAAGATCCTCAAAAATTTAAGAATGGAACTACCATATGATCCAGCAATTCATTCCACTTCTGTGTATATATACAAAAGAAATGAAAAGATTAACTCAAAAAGATATCTGCACCCCGTGTTCACTGCAGTATTACCACAGTAGCCAAGACATGGAAACAACCTAAGTGTGCATTAAAGGATGAATGGATAATGAAGATGTGGTATATGTATATGTATCCAATGGAATATTATTTAGCTATAACAAAGGAAATCCTGTCATTTGCAACAACATGGATAGACCTTGAAGGTGTATGGTTGAAGGCTTTGTGGACATAATGGATTTGGAGGGCTAAGTGAATTAAATCAGACAGAGAAAGAGATACTATATAATCCCATTATACATGGAATCAGAAAAACACAAAACAAAAACCAAACTCAGAAAAAAGAGATAAGATATGGGTTACCAGAGACAGGGGGTCAGGGGAGGGAGGATTGGAGGAAGGTAGTCAAAGGTACAAACTTCCAGTTTTAAGACAGATATGCACTGGGGATGTGACGTACAACGTGATGGCTGTAGCTAACACTGCTGTATGGTGTGAGGAAAGTAAGGGGAGTAAATCCTATGAGTTCTCACCATCAGGATAAAAACTTTTTTTTTTTTAAAAATTGTGTGTATATGAGATGATGGATGCTAACTAAACTTACGGTAGTAATCATTCACAATATATGGAAGTCAAATCATTAGATTGTATACTTTAAACTTAGTGATGTATGTCAATTATATCTCAAAATAAATTTAAAAAAAAAGAACACTTAAGAGCTACCCTCTTAGCAAGTTGTCAAGTGCACAGTACACTGTTGACTAGAGGCATTAGGCTGTATAGTAGATCTCTAGATTTTGCATAATTGAAACTACCTGGAATAGTCTTACTGCCACACTCCACTTCCACACCTTCTCTGCTATTTAAATTCAACTCCTTTGAAAGTTCTAACCATCATTTCCTTAGGGAGGCTCTCCCCAGCTCCCTTAACTGTTATATCCCCTTGGTAGGTTGTGTTTTTATACTCTTCACATTGCTAATTATTTCTTAAATGAATGTTTTTTCTGCCTGACTATAAATTCCATGGGGATGGGGACCTACTGTGGTGTTACCAGTGAAAGTGACTGCTGGAGTGGAGAAGTTTCCATCACATTCCAAAACATTCCATGGACCTTTTAGGCACCTCTTAAGATATGCATCTAGATTAGAGACCAGTCTGAAGATGAAAGGACTCCACTATCCTCAGACAAGGCCAGGAACTTTGCTCTGGATTCTATCACAGATACACTGTCACCCTGCACTATGAAGACATTCCCATAGCCAGAGATGATCAATGCTGCAGGGAAGGGAGATCAAAGACTCTTTCAATCTAAGGATTACAAAAACTGAGGGGAACTGATGGGCTGGTCCCCTCCCGGAGTAACCATATATAGCAGCTTTGAACGCAAGAATTTCAGTTGGACAACAATGGTCACAGGAGGCTTCTGGACACTGGGGATCTGGATGTGGAGGTCTCAGAGAGGACAGGGAGAATCTATGCTGGCTCAGGTGAAAACTGGATGATGAGTCCCAGAGGGACAGAGGAGTGGCTGGAGTGGGGATCAGAGCACCCGGTCAGTAGCACTTGCCTGATGCTTCTGCACGAACCAAGACAAACACCTTCTCCCACCCTCAGATATCAGCACTCCTGGTTCTTGAACTCTGAGATTCAGACAGGGACATTATATACCATCAGCCCCCCGATTCTCGGGGCTTCAGAATCGACTGAATTATACTGCCTGTCTTTGTCAGAGACAAGTGACAAGGTGGAGCAAGCAATGAAGAAAAGACAGGGCAGAGTGGGAGCGGGAAAGTCCATGTTCATCTGGGGACCTGGGCTTTGGCCCTAGACAGCCCATTGGGAGGCAGTGTTTCAAATCTACTGCTGAAGTTGTCCCATTTGGCTCAAGGAGTGTGATGGCTTGAGCCTGTGGGTGACCCTGAAGGTCTTCAGTGCCTTGAGTTCCAGTGGACTGAGACAGGCAAGATGGCAAGGATGCCAACCTGGGGCCCACTGGGTCATAAGCATGGCATCCCACCTCCTCAGGAAATGGGGGGCTCAGGGGCATCATGAACTGTGCAACAGTGAGAGTGGCCCCCAGGTCCCACTCAGTTTCTTAAGAACACTCTGGTCACCCTGTGCAAATTAAAATACACATGTCCTTTGCCCATCATTTGCAATGACACGAGTCTGCATCCTTTACCTGCGGTTCCTGTAGAGCCTCCTGCAAAAACTGCAGCAAGGGGAAGCCCTGGGGCTGGGCTGGGCAGGTAAGAAGGCTATCACACCTGTGCCTCCCTGCGCTGTTTACTTACCTCCATCACGGGTGGTTGGTCTCACAACTGCTTTTAACTATGTACGCACACAGGAATTCTGCTTTTTATTCAGTTATTGAGGCTCTTGACTGAGCTCAGATATTTTTTCTGATAGTTTGAGGATCTCACAGTGTCTGCTGTCTTCCTTTAGGAATGGCTCCCCAACCTACTCAATAGTCTTGTCTGTCACTCTTATGTAAGCATTCAGAATAGGAGAGTGCCTTTTCCTTTCAAAGAAGACCGATGTAGGGGGGAAATCTGGAGCCATCTGATTTTGCACCACTTAAAAGGTAATCTGCTTGGTCTTCTCTCCTTGGAGAATTTTTTTTTCTCCTACCATTTAGCCATGTTACTATAATATGCCTTGTTAATAGTTCAGATTAATGTTACTCAGAACAAGAGGAAACCTTTCAATTTCTAATCTCATTTATTTTCTCAGACCAGGAAAGCTTTTTTTTCCTTCACTGTATTGATTGTTTTGATTACAGGCAAGCTGCCTTTTCATCCAGCAACAGCCCTAGAGTCAACCGTGCTAGGTTTTTTTCCCCTGAACCACAGTAAGCCTTTTATTCTTCTTATTCTTGTGACACAGCTATACTTACTGAGGATGAAATTAAAAGGTAATGAAGAATTTCAGAGAATAGTTAGAAAGATCGCAGTTGGACCTATTAGTGAAAAAAATGACAAAGAAAAGAGTATTCTCATAATAAAATTTTCCCACTCAACTAAAGCATAGGATTTTGTGTCATTTCTTGTAGGTGAATTTGCATAAATGCATGTGTGTATATTATGTGAAAATTTTATATATATATGTATATATGTGTGAATATATTACATACACAAAGCTCTGATTTTTTTCAAGCACTGGGGATGGTTTTCTTAATAATGCCTTTATTATTCACCTAGTTTGTGCTCTGAGAGTATGAAATGTTGCAAAAGAAAAGGAGAAGGAATATAATTTATAAAACAAAGCACCTTACAGAGGTCACATATGCAGAAGGGAGCCCTGTCACCTTGCAGGCACCTGGTCCAGACACCTGTACCCGAAGTTAATGAGGACAGAGGTGGTGCTGCCCACGGGACCCAGGCTGGGTGGGCTGGCGGGAGGAGAAAGGACTCACAGTGGGCCCGGTGTGATGGTGAGGGGCACCAGACAGGGGCCCGAAAAGATGAGCTCTTTTCTGAGAAAAGCTATGTATTTGCCAGGAAGCTTGCTAAGGTCAGAGTGTAGACCAGGAGGGGACTGGGCAGTTCTGTTTAGTTAGGTGCATCTCTCCAACTTGGGTGTGTAACAGAATCAGCTGGAAGGCTTGTTAAACCCAGGTCACTGGACCCCACCCCAGAGTATCTGATTCAGTAGGTGTGGGATGGGGCCCAAGAATCTGCATTCATAACAAGTTCCCAGATAAAGTCGATGCGGCTGCTCAGGGAAGACACTGTGAGAACCACAGATACTGTGTGGGCACTGGCTACGTGGATCGTGATCCCAAGCCTTGATCTTTATGGCACCAACAGCATTTAACTCCTCCTGCAAGAATTAGCAGAAAACCTAGGCTTCTGTGGAGCGGCAGCTGGCAGCTTGCACGACAACACGGCCTATGGGAAGCAGGAGGTATAAATATTCCGCATCTCCAGTGTGGATGCTGGGTGTGCCTGGGCGTACAATAAGAGGCAGGTAAACTGCACATGAGGGCAGCATCCGTGTCTGATCCTTCAGACACTCTTGTAAAGATGTGCAGAGAGCAGCCAGGTGCTGCAGTGCCAGCGGGGCAGACAAGCCAGGGAACAGGCTCCACAGGTCGTTCACTGAAGCTTGTTCACAGACAGCAGGCCAAGTGGAGCTGGTGGTACAGGGGCTGTGGGGTACTGGGCTATGCTGTGGGGTGGAAACAAATGATCCCCCTTCCCTCCTCAAGGAATGGGGCAGCCACACAGGACTGCACCACCATTATCACCGTGTCTAGCAGGGCAAAGCAAATGCCTTCAAGAGTGTGGGGAGACCAACATCTTAGCAAGGCTCAGCAGTGGGTTTTCCTGTCACGGCCTGCAGTGGCAATCAGATCTGCAGGTCCTTCCTGTCCCCATCATCCTTGCACTTGTGGCCCTGTTCCATCCTTCATTCTGTTCTGCCCTCTGTTGGTGATGTCTTACCCTTCACTGGCCTCCTTTTTGTGGCATGGAAGAATAAATCTCTCTTAGGAATAAGAAAGAAAGAAGGAAAGAAGGTAAGAAAGCAAGAAAGAGAAAGAAAGCAAGAAAGCAAGGAAGGAAGGAAGAGAAAGCAAGCAAGCAAGCCAGCTCAACTCTTTCAGTGCAGGGCTTCCTTCCTTTCATAGATAAGGACCTGGAACAAGTTATCACTGCCCATTTACCCATCAACTCTTTCCAGTCTGGCTTGTCTCCTCACTCTACCACTTCTTCTCCTGCTAGGTTTCCAACAGGCATTAATCTAACAGGTAGATACCCACAGAGCCATGTGCCAAGCATGGTTCTATGTGCGTGGGACCCAAAGGTGAGCACCACAAAGATCTGTGCCCCTAAAGCTTGCAATTACTGTGGGAAGGTCAAGAAAAGCATACACACCATGAATAAATTCGATGGCATGCTGCAAGTTGATGAGAGCTAAGGAAAGAGCAGCAGAGCTGCCCAGCAGGTGGGAGGAAATGAGAGGGCGGGAATAGGATAGAAACTGAAGTCACAAGCCCAGTTTAACATGCTGGGCCCAGATCTTTTCCTTGAATTAAATTCCAAATGGCAAGTGACAAGTATATTGCCTATGATAACATATTAATGGGCTTTTTAATTGCAGGACTTTACAATGAAATCCAATGCAAATTTCATGCAGGAAAGAACACAGTCTGAACCGAAGCACCAGGGGAGTCTGCAGTCTCCAGAAGGGAGGGAGTTTGGATCCAGGGAAGGTCCCCACCACTCATTTCACTCACGCAACCTGGATATTCATTCCATCATGAGGGCACAGAACCTTTCCTTTCACAAAAGGGGCACAGGTACAGATGAGGGGCCGATGGGGTGTCTAAAAGGTACTGAGTAGCTAAGGATAAATGACTGAAATCAGATGCAGGGAACAGGCTTTGATTGGGGTAGAGGTTCTGCACTAGGTACTTGCCTGGTTGAAGAAAAATGAGAAAACAGCAGGCAAAGGCAGAAGAAAATCAATAAAATTGTGAAATTTTAAAATTGTGTCATGAGTTGTCTCCAAGCCCACTGCCCAGGGGCTCAGGTATGCAAAAGTACAGGAGAGAGCACAGCGGACAGAGACTCCAGCTGCAGGTCTCCCTGGCACCTGCTCTTCGTGGTGTGGAGAAAGATGCACCAAGTAGAGGTCACCAAGTCCTCCCTTGCCCCTCCAGAAACCTAACTCTAAAATGAAGAGGTTGGAATAATGCAACAATATGCCCAACTTAGTTGCTTTTTTTTTACAGCAGGATTCATTTTTCAAATAAAATCTTCAGCAAAACCCAGCACATAAAATATCTAACAGTGTTGCTGATCTAGGTTTAGGGCCCAGCAAGAGGCCCATTCTTCATCTTCCTCATTCCCCTCCCCCCACCACCCTCCCTCCCCTCCCCCATCATCCTCGCTCCCCTCCCCCACACCACCCTCGTTCCCCTCCCCCCACCACCCTCGCTCGCCTCCCCCACAACATCCTCGCTCCCCTCCCCCACAACATCCTCGTTCCCCTCCCCCCACCACCCTCGCTCCCCTCTCCCACAACATCCTCATTCTCCTCTCCCATCATCCTCCTTAGAAGCATTTCTGAGAAAAGGGAGGGTCGCACGGAACACCTCTTCTCTCCTCTGGCATTTTGTGATTCTTTGATGTACATGAATCATCAAAATACAGAGGATGGAGATACTAATTTAAGGAGATAATTTAATTTTAAGAAAAAATTAAAGAGAGAATGAAACTGGATGGGAGTGGGGACCAAGTTCTCTGGCTAATGTTCAGATTGGGTCACCAAAGTATCGAACATACTGCTCTACCTTTAGAGAGGGTAAAGCCCAGGCTCCCCTAAGGAGGCATGAAAACTGGATGGAACATCCTCGGGAACAGGGTGGGGCGAAGCGAGTTGCCAGCTACAGAAGCTTTAGACACACATGGAGGATGACTAGGCAGCTGTGCTCACAAACACGAAAAGACAAAGAGGAAAGGATGCCGTGTTACAGACCTTGATTCCAAGTTCGATATTTTCTCCTCCATACACATCCATCCCAGGCCAGAACACCGATTTCACCAAAGAACTTCCTGTTGACTACAAAGGAGCAGCCAATCATGGCTGGCGTTCTGTGGGAGAGAGGAAGATGCTGGAGTCACGTGGTATATACACAGGAAACTATTATTCAGACAAAGAAAGAAGGAAATGCTGCCATTCTGGACCTTGAGGGCATTGTGCTAAGTGAGATAGGTCACACAGAGAAAGACAAATACTGTATGTTCTCACTCTTCTGTGGAATTTTAAAAAGCCAAACTCATAAAAACAGAGAGTAAATTGGTGGGTAGCAGGGGCTGGGGTGGGGAATTAGGGAGTTGTTGGTGAAACAGTCTAAACTTGCACCTACAAGATGAGTAAGTTCTGGAGATACTAATTTGCAGAATGCACAGCATTGTGATGATAGTAAAAAATATTGTATTATATACTTTTAAGTTGTTAAGAGACTAGATCTTAGAGGTTTTCACCACAAATTGAAATGATAATTATGTGTTATGATGGAGGTGTTAGCTAATGTTAGGGTGGTTATCATATTGGAATACGTAAGTATCACATCAACACGTTGCACGCCTTAAACTTATACAATATTAAATATCAATTATGTTTCAATAAAAAAAGAAGCTAAAGTCATTAAGGTGTTAATACTAGAAGCCGTTCTGTGACACTATTCCACTTTGGCAAACTGAGTAACTTCCCTGAAGGTCTCAATTCCCACACCCCCTCTCTCCATAAACCTATGTTTTAGCTTCAGACAAACCAGGGGACCCAAAGCATCTCAGGACAATAGGCTCCTTGGTAGTTTGCACAAGGATGGGTCTCACACATCATACATGTCTGCAAACATGGGACCTGGTTCTCACTGCACTCTGGTGACAGCTGTGTGACAAGATGAGCTTCCACGGGCAGTCAAAGAAGCTCCAAGGGCAGCAAGGAGATGGATCTACTCCCTGACCCTGGAAGAAGAGCTTTACAAGCCAAGGGTGTGAAGGGAATTGAGAGAGAGAAAGGCTAATGGAAATGGGTCTAATCACCACATCCTGGTGGGAGAAGGTGGATCAGGGTGCTGGTTCTTACGGAAGGGAGAGGACTCAGCCAGGAGACCACTGATACCTGAAGGGGCCAATAATGAAGTGCAAAGAGATCCCCTCAGCCCACCGAGAAGGGGCGCTGAGCAGGAGAGAGAAGTGTCTATGGGGGGTGGTGTGTGGTTGTGTGGCTATAGTGTCTGGAAACAAAGATCAATACTTTATTTTTGTTTATATTGATTCCCTTGGTTATTTCTTCTGGTGAAGGCCACAGAAACAAGCTGACTCCATGCAAATCAGAGATAAAACCATCACGGAAGCATGTTCAGGAACTGATAGACATGCAGCTTTGATCTACCGTATTCACTGCAATTTCCTGTGACACAGAGCCACACATTTCTAATGAGGGATGACATACTGGTATGTATTACATATCATATTGTATTAAATTGAATTACAACCTGTATTGCAGTGTGGTATCAATAAATCCTTTATTATGTCTTTTTCCCTCTGTTTCCAGACTTTACAGGGACCCTTGTACAATAAATTCATTCAGCAAATACTTTCCCAGCATCTACCATGTCAAAGGCCTTTTACCGGTGCTGTAGGGGCTAGAGAAACATATAACACATTTCCTATGTTCACGTAGCTAAGAGTATAATAATAATCATTGTTGATAATCATCGTCATCATTATTGTTGTACTTACAGCCATTTACTGAACAATTACTATGTCTCGAGTATGAGTGCAAAGCACTTTTCACACACTGCGTCATTTAAAAACCTCCACGTCTTCTGTGAAGGAGGTTAGGACCATCTCCATTTAAGAGCTGAGGCCCTGGGATTTAGTGACTTGCTCTGAGCAACAGAGCCAAGCTCATGAACTTCAAAGCCCTTGACTTTGCTGCTTCTGCGTCACTGCTCTCTCCAGGAAAGGCTTCGTGGGAGAGCCGGCAAACACTTGTACTGCCAAAGGCCAGAAATGCCGTTAAGATACTCACTTGGGCAAAGGAAACGTCCCATATAGGCACCCCAGTGAAACTCCACAGGGGCAGCCAGGAAACTATTGGTGGGAATTCTCTTGGGCTGAAATGTAAACCCCAGTGTTTGATCCTCATCTGCTCCTTCTGATTTTGAGCTTGACTTTAATGTCCAGATTCAGCCTCTGTGGAATACCTCTTGGTACCCGTGGGGTCAAGCAGCAGTGGGGCACGCTGGAAAAATCAATGTTTGCAGTTGAGCAGACTGGTTTGAATGCTGGCGCTGCCTCTGTAACCGTACTTGCGTTATGTTACCAGGGTGCTCTGGGCCGCAGTAAATCTCCACAGAGCGCTGCTGTGAAAAGACACACCGTGTGCCCAGCATGCAGAGCAGGGGCTCAATAAATAATGCTCCTGTGCCTTCTTGCTGCGAGGCCAGTCGGCAGTGATTTCCGGGAAATCGCACGCCAAGCCCTCCTCTGCACACGGAGCACTGCCCTCTACAGGCGCAGCCCTGCACCCTGGCTACCCCCGGACTGTGAGCCCATGCCCCGCCTCCGTTCACTGAACCGGGAAGAGGCACAGGTTTCACACCGGGTCTTCAAGGTATGTTTTCCCTGGAATGGAGACAGTGCTGGGAACCAGAACCGGATTGTCTCACCCACCTGTAGGGCCCAGGTGGCTATTCTGGGGCCGCTCTGGGGGCCCCATGTGCGCGGATGACTGAGCACAGGAAGGAGGCAGGTGCCCAGTGGGGGTGTGAGACCCCGGCTGGGGGCCGCAGGTGCCTCGTGACAGTGGCCTCCCATCAGCTGACAGGCCTGGCTCTGCTCTTTGCCCCTGGGTCATGTGATGGCCCCTGAGCCTTTGGTGTCTGTCCTCCTTGACTTTAATCACGTCAGTTATGGTTTCTCTTCTTTTCAACCAAATGATGACAATGGGACAGGCTCCCTTCGTACTCGGGACTTGGGCAGGAAAGACACTGTGTCGCACAGCCAGGAGGCAGAGCTGCAGCGAAGATTCCTTCTGGGAGAGCCAGGATCCAGCCTAAGGACAGGGATGCTTGGAGCGGGAGGTGCAGCCTGGGGGTGCAGGAGTCTGCAGACAGGGGCAGGGCCAGCACAGGCGCCACCTCAGTGCTGTGGAGAGCAGGTGCCCAGCACACCACGACGTTATGACAGGTCAGGGCAGCGTCCTCCACAGCCTGTGCTCCGCATCTGGGAACCCCCACATTGACACGCATGTGCAGCGAAGATCCTGCTCCTCGAGCTGGCCTTCTAACCCCTCGAGGGCAAGCAGGGCAGCTAAACCAGAGGGCAGAGTCAGCCAACAAACAGTCTCGCAGGAGTGGACTCGGGCACAGCCCCGAGGGTGGAAAGAATGTGTCTCTGAGATTGGCTCAGGACCACCCACGCCAGCAGCACCCGGATAGCTCCTTGGAAAGGGCACATGCCGGTGCGGCCCCAAACCATGGAACCTGACTCACAGAGATGGGGCCGTGGAGTTTGTGTTTGTGCCAGCAGAGCCATCCTGTGGAGCCATGTCCCCCTCCGACTTGTCAGGTCCCCGAGAGCACAGGTTTCCCCTCTAATTTCCCACAGTCTCAGGAGCGAGTGTCTTGCTGCCAAGAACCAGGCAGTCTCCAGCTACCGGTGAATAGACGAGTGGGTGTGACAGATCCGGGTGACAGCCCCTGGGGGGGGGAGCTCCTGGTGCCTCTGGGACACGCTGGCCGAACAGAACCAACAGCAGGGGAGTGTTGCTGTAGGGGGCCCTGGGACGGAGCAGGGAGAGGAGAGGAGGGAGGCATGGCTCCAAACTCATCACTCTCACTGTCAGGGAGCATCACACGGGCTGCTTACTCCTTCCAGATGCCTCTCAGATTGCCCTTTGGGAAACAACTTTCCCTATCAAGCAGCCGGGTATTTTAATAAAACTGGCTTTACCTGGATGGTATTTTCAGTTATGGTGGGGAGAGAATTCACAGGACACATTGGTCCCCTATCTGCTGCTGTTCTGTTCAGCACGTGCAACCAGGTTCTTAATCAGAAGGCCTGGGATTCCTCATGAGAGAACGGAGAGGTTGCCCAGTGCCTTCTCATGAGAACTAGGCCACAGCAGCCTCCCAGGCTGCCCTTAGGTCCCAACAGGAGGTCACAGCAAAGCAGGCCTCCGTCTGCACCCTGCATGAGCCATCAGAACTCAAAGGTGGAAGGCAGGAGGCTGGCCCAGTGCAGTGGAGACATAGAACAAACATGTGGCCATTCCTGCTTTTGGTGGCATGTGGAAAGGTCTTCTAAGGTCCATGGCAAGGAATCTGCCACAGTGTCTAGAAGGCTTCAGCACCATTCCATGCTCTGGCGCCCCAGGGAGGCGGCACCTGACAGGGATGGCAGAAAAGAGGCTGGAACCAGCCTGGAGACCAGCCTCTCAGAAGGTGGCTTCTCTGCTAAGCAAAGTCCCCAGTCCTATAACAGCAGGGCTCCGAGGCCCACCCCACAGTGCTGGGAGCAGGGCAGGGCTCCTGGCAGGTGGCTAACATATAGCTGGCAAATGTGGAGATCAAATAATTAAAAACATGTCCTTGCCCCATGGTTTGGCCAGCCAGCCTTGCTGGTAAATTCAGTGGGACAAGTGCTCTGGGCTCGGGAGCTACCAGACTGGACTGACCACGAACCACTGTTGCCCAGCATAAGGAGAAGTGGGTCCCCAAAAGACCACCAACTGGCCCTTCTGGGACCCACTGCACCGGTGGCAGGGTTTTAGCCAGGCCTGTTCTTGCAACCAGAACCAAGAGCCAAGCTTGGCCGCACTTCAGCCCCCAAGGCTTCCCTGCTACCTGTCCAGCCACGCCAGCCACAGAGACAGGGCTATGGGGCCGACTAGATCCTAGAATGTGAGCTACGGCTCGTTCTTCCAACTCAGCTGCGATTACCACCCTTAGTACAAACATTTCAATTCAAAATCATTTAAAAATGATAATCATATTAAGGGATCTGCCAAACCCTAATAGCTCCATTACAGAGGAGAAGAACAGAAATTAAAAATAATCAATTTTATTGTTGCTGTTACACAGAATATAGGCAACACACACAAGAGTTCCCGCTGAGAGAGTTGAGAAAGGGGGAGAGAGATGAGGGAGGAGAGGGCGGTAGTCCTAGGCATTTCCCCCAGCACATGCAAAGCTTTCTCAGTGCCTCTGTCTTCTCATAGGTGGCAAAGGGCGCATCTGTGTGCTAGCTATTTACCCCCCTCAGAACCCTTCACCGCTCCCTATGCTCTCCTGAACTAAGTACCCGTTCTTCCTTGGTGTGTCTGCCCCCCACAGTACCCTTCCAGCCATGTGCCCCCTAGGTTCCACAGCCCGGCCACCCCAGACAACTCATTATTCAGGAAATGTGTCCTCATTTGTGCCTGCACTTCCTTCGCCAGTATGTCCTGCATGAGACCACTTGTATCTATCCAAATCCCACTCACCGTTCAAGACACATTTCTTTCTTTTTGAAAAAAAAAATTGTATATTACATAAAACTACATAGCTCTTATAGTAAATATACCCCGACATAAATAAGAACACAAAAAACTCATCAGTACTTACTGACCACTAGCACACAACTCTCTAATTACCATCCCCTATCTTTCCAACTCACCTCCTCAGGTACCTCGGATCCACCCATGTTTCTCTCCCACTGGACCTCCATCCACTGGCCCTACCACCTTGACAGGGGACCCCTTCCTACTGAGCCCAAAGCCATGTTTGGTGGTCTCAGTGGTGCCCTGGCACCTGCCTCTCACTTCATTGTTCTCAGCTGGCAAAGCCCTAATGCTGATTGATGCAGCGCTCCACCTACTCTGCAGCTGGACAAAGCTACAGACACACATAACCCCAAGGGCTGTTTTGTTTTAAATTCAGGGCCTTGAGTCTCCAGTGGGTCCTCAGTACCGCCCTCCCATCCTGCTACAGGCCCTGTGCTACTCCTCTGTCACTGTCCTAGAAGATGCTGTCACACCTTCTGTCCCCACTTCAAACCTCCAGCACCACTGCCACTTCCCTCTCCCTCAACTGATGGCCTTGCTTTCTACTCCCTTAGAAAAGTAGCAAACAAAAGAGAATGTCTCCACTTCCCACAACTACCCACTTGGTGCTCTCTGTCACCTGCCGTGCCCTGCTGTCCTTTCTTTTGCTTAGTTGAACTGTCTGTGCTCTTAGCTGAAGCCAATCCCCCCGCACATCCTCTCCAGCTACTCAAGCCCCTCACTCCAGCAGACCCCCTCCCCTAAATGCACCTGCATTAAATATTTTTCTTATTTTTGTATTCCTTATGCTTTGGCATCTGGGGCCTTGCTGACGGGGGAGAGACTGCCCCTCCCAGGGCTAGCTGATTCTTAGAGACAGCGGACGAGCTGCTGGGGAACACAGCTTTCCCGTGCGAGCTGACCCACTCAGAGTCCGCAATCCCAGCCACCTCCTCTCTCTGGCTCTGACACTCCAGGAGGCAGTATTTCTCTGCCCTGATCATCCCAGGGCCATGAACCAGACAACCAGAGACAGCATCTATACCCGAGAGCCCACCAAAATTATTCTGACTAGCCAATCCGAAGCAATCAGCTGCTTACTCTGCCTTGTCCATTCCTTCTTGCCAAAACCACAGTAAAGACTCCTGCCCACATTTTCCCCTCACTCCTTCTGCCTCCTGAGTGACACAGGTGCCTCCCCATGTGGCCCTGTGTGGCGTGGCACACCTCCTTCTCCTGGAAACTGTGAGTAACCAGCTGTCTGCTCAATGGCAATCCTCTTGGTCTCTTGTCCTTACCACGCCTTCAAAAACAATTCCATGTACCTTTTAGAATAGCACTATACATTATCAGCTTCCCTCTTGGGCTGGATAACTCCTAGAATCTTACCTAGCCTACAAGTCCCCCTTTCTAACCACTCCCTTACAGCTGCCCTTTCCTTGTATTTTTGTTCCCCCGACAGCAGAGCCCCTTTAAAGAACTATCTATGTGTGGTGCCTCGGATCCCTCTCTCCAGCTCTCACCTAAACCCACTCACCAGGCTCTCATCCTCACCACTCCATGGCAAGGGCATTTCACATTCTGCGATGAGTCACCCCAAGCCCAGTAGCCAATCCCCAGCACTCATCACGTGTGCTTGCCCGGCTGCCTCTGACACACCAGAGCACACATGATGGCTGTCCCCTTGTCCAAGCAGCTGGACCTTCACTGGGCAGCACAGGCTTGGCTGTCTCCCTGGATGCTCCTTTCGGTCTTTTTTGCTGACTCTCCCTTTTCTCTCTGGTGTTCAAGGTGAGAGGACTCCAGGGCAGAGCCCTTGGGTCTCTTCTCCACCCACACTTACTACCTGGTGGCCTCATGTGCTCTCACAGCTTTCCATAATGCTTGAATTCCTATGCTCTCAAATTTACACTCCCAGCCTGAATCCTTCCTCTCACCTCCAGACTAGTCTATCCCACTGCTTCTTCAGCAGCTCCACTGTATCTAAGAGATCCCTCAAACATGGCTGAAATGGAATTTTTAACCTTCTTCCCACTCAAACCTTCCTTACCCACAGTTTTTCCTATTTTAGATAATGTTGACTCCATTTTTTCAAATGCTGACATAAAAACCTTGGTGTCAGCCTTGGTGCTAATCGGAGGAAAATTCTTATGGCTCTACCTTCAAAATATATCTGGGATCTGCTGACTTGTCACCACCTTTACCACCACTGCCTAGTGCCAGCCATCATCTCATAATCCTGGATTACCACAGTGGCCTCTCAACCAGCTTCTGCTTCCGCCTTTGCTCTCCTTCAGTCAACTCCCAGCACATCAGAATGATTTATTGAAACACAGATTAGATAAGGCTGTGCCTCTGCTGGAAACCCTCTAATGATTCCCCATTTCCTTCAGAGTAAAAACCAGGGTTGCACAATGGCCTAAAACTCCATCTAGATAGTCTGTGTTCCTGGGGCTCCTTGACCCCCTCTTCTTGTCAATTCTGCTCCCACCACATTCCTGAGTACACGCTCAAAATATAACTGAAAATGTGTCCCAACACCAACCTGTATACACATGTTCATAGCAGCATTATTCACAATAGCCAAAAGGTTAAAACAATCCAAATATCTATCCATCAATGGATGAGTGGATAAACAAAATACCATGTACCCATACAATGGAATATTACTCAGTCATAAAAAGGAATGAAGTACAAACACGTGCCACAATATGGCTGAACCTTGAAAACATCATGCTAAGTGGTAGAAGCCAAACACACATATTATATGATCCCATTTGCATGAAATTTCCAGATAGGAAAATCCATAGAAATAGAAAGCAGATTGGGGGTTGCCAGGGCCAGGGGCCAGGGACTAGTAGGGAGTGAGTGCTTTATGGGGATAGGGTTTCTATTTGGGGTGATGAAAATGTTCTGGAAAGAGTGTTGATGGTTGGACAACATTATGAACTTATTTATGTACTTAATACCCCTGAATAGCACACTTAAAATGGTTAAAATAGCAGATTTTATAATAAAAGTGTATTGTGTATTTCACAATAAAAGTTATGGAGCTGGTGAACAATCCTCAAGGTTGCTTTGATTATCATAGTACATTATAAATATGAACCCCAAATTGCCACTGGAAAAGAGGGTGGGAGACTGGAGAGAGTCTTCTGTCTCCATTCCTACCTTTTATTCTTGGAGACTGGCTCATAGCTCCTTGGGAGCTTCCTGAGTATAACCTGAGTCCAGGCGAATGTGTGTGAAATCCTGCCTCCCCACTGTTCCTGGACCTGGTCCATGCTGAATGCCTTGTCATCTGCAGGGGTCTAGTGGAGATTAAGTGTGTTTGCTCATTTGTTACTCTGGTCAACAAGCAGGGATGCCTTTCTTAGACTAAGTCCCAAGAACTTGAAGATATAAAAACACACATGATAACCATCCTAGTGAGCAAGCAAACACCATTTTTTGTTGTTCCTAAAAATGGTTACTGGTTGAAGCCACGGTGCCCCGCTATAAATGGGTGAGCAAGGCCATCGGAGTGGGAAAAACAGGCCCCATGCTGCAGGGGAGCAGGAGCTAGAATAGGGAGACATGTGGGTCTGGGGGCCAGGGGCTAGCTGACACGCTGTCTTCAGAATGAAGCCTCCATCGGGAAGGGTCTTCCCTCTGACCCTTTGCAATGACTGCTCCAACCAGGGTGTGGACACATCCTCATGCAGCTGGCAGATTGGTCACCACAGAGGGTACCGGTGCTGGGTGTCTGCCCCTTGCTTTGCTCTGCCTGCCTTCTATCTCCTTGTAGGTCCCAGCTACCTCCAGCCTGTGTCTCTGGTGGTCCCATCTCCAAATTCACATCAGGCTGGTGGTTCATGAGCCAGGGATCTGGGGCTTACCCCGTTTTCTCCTTTCATGATTCCAACTGGCCTGCCTTCTTGGAACTCACTGCCTTTCTCTGTCCTCAAACTCAAGCACCTGCCATTTTCATTTTCATTCCAGCTCTGCTTCGGCTAATGTCCAGGCCTGTTTGCTGAGTACCTTCTAACGCCAAGACCCTGCTTGTAGGAAAAGCATATAAAACTCAACACCATCCTTGACGTTGTCTTTGAAAGCTTTCTGCAAAGCCCATTCTCAGGGTAGAATGAGCTCTGGGCATTTGGGTGATGAAGTCAACTTCTTTGGCAATAGTTAGCTTAATTAATCAAAATGCACTTATTTCTGTGCATTTTATTACAATATCATACACCATGAATTCTTTTACACCATTTCCTAATAAACAGAATAAGTGTCCCCTTCTTCTGTCACCCTCTGGCACAGACACTGATTTGTTAAAGTGTCCAAAACACAGGGCAGGGATGGCAGAGGAGAACCAGGAGGGCACTGCACCCCCCCCCGGCCGGAAATGCCCTGAACTGAACAAACGGATGCATCTGGTGTTGCATTAGGACAAGTCATCCTTCTTTCTGATCCTCAAAGCAGCTCTGCTTCCTAGGTGTTACTAGCCCCCTTTCCCGCCAAGAAACTGAGGTCAGAGGTAAGTGAACTGGCCTAAGGCAGACACAAGCCAGTAAGTGCAGAACCTGTGGTGTCTGGCCCCACGCCCTCCGACATATCCTGCTGCCACCCTAACAAGATCGCCAGAAACTGGCGGCAGCTAACAGCTCTCACACTGGGTGGAATAAGTGGTCCCGCTTTGAATATTTCTGGAAACTTGCAGCTGCTAAACACTAAAAATACGATTCTGGGGAAGGAGTTGGTTGACTTGCATAGAATTCTCAACTGGCATAGTATAGTAATTTAATACTCAGAGTTCCATTCGCCTCTGCTATACATATAAATACCAAAAGGCTAAGTAACGCTGCCTTTTTAAAAATCAAATGCTGTATCCAGCACACAAATATCTCACAAGAAAATAGGACCCAAAGGCCAATTCTTTGCCTGTTAAATGGAGGTCGCACTTTCCCTTTTGTTGCTGAAAAGATAATTCACGCTGAAACAACAATTTTCTCCAGATGGGGAAGTGAACTGTCTAGGTATTAAGAGCCTTTCCTTGTGGAAGATAAAGGAAATGCTCTTATCTCTGGAGTGTGATTTTTCACAGATGCAGAAGATGCCAGTGGGGATTGAAGCTGCCAGCACTGAACGCATTTCCTTGGCTGACTGATTTGGCTTGGGCTTGTTTTATTAAAACAAAGACCATATCGAAACTTTCTAGTAAGATGTTTCCTATAAGCAATTTTCACAACATAACACTTGGTCTTTGCTAATCATATTTTCTTTAGGTTTTGAGAAACTGATTTGCAGATAATCCTTTGAAGATGACTTTTGTAAAAGCACAAAGTTTCAAAAAAAGAAGTGTAACACATTAAGCCATTATCAGCCATCAACACTTTATATGTATGTATGTGAGAATAATATATATATATACACACTTGTTTAAAAGTGCCTTGTTAGCTATCCTGTGAGATGAAACATAAGTTTGGGTAAATGTTTAGGAATAGGAGTCAGCAAAATACACTGTCTGTTTTTGTCCAACCAAAGTGCTAAGAATGTTTTTTACAGATGAACATGTCGATTTGAAGGTGGAAACACTAGCTTTGAATATTAGTGTAGCAAAATGTAACAAAATTCAGTTATCTTCATTAGGATATACCTGAAATGTCCCAAATTACACTTTGGATTTCCTCAATAAAATATTTGTGGAAATTTGTTTTTGCTCTTGTTTCTAAGCACCTACATAATAGCCTTGGATTTGCCTCTTGGCTCATAAAGCCTAAAATATTTACTTATTTGTCCTGAAACAGAAAAATTTTGCCAAACTCTATTCTAGAACATGAGCCCTGGAGGGGAATGCAGACTCCACATGGAGCAGCATAGTGCATGGGGATTGGCGGGAAGGTAACTTTGAGGAGGATAGATAAGGAACTTAGGAAGAGATGATGGATGAGCCCTCTTCTTATCTG
>JAVSCE010004454.1:0-29908 GCA_032199065.1 Smutsia gigantea
AAGGAGCATCAGGGAAAGGGAAGTGACACACATTAGCAGAGACAAAGAATACAGAATAAAATCTCTCCAGTTCAGATCTCCCATTCTCTATTTAGTAAACATAAAAGTCCTTGAGAGCAGTAATGTCTAAATCATCCTCAAAATGTGCTTTGATCCTCCCTTTCCATTATTAGCAGAGGGCTTAGCATGCAGAGAATGCTCAGCAAGTATTTGTCCAATTGAACCTAAAGAAGAAATCTATTTTCTCAGTCAGAATGAAATGATCAGCCAATATACATCCCATTTCTAAAGAATAATCAGGATGTGTACCTTAGTGCAAATTTAATAATTTATCCAAGAAGTTCAAATTATATTCTTGGAATATGAGCTGGGAAGAGCTGGGAAGTTCCAGTTACTGTCGTTGTGTAATAAACATTAACTTTGGATGCAGAAAGGTACAAAATGAAGCCAAGCTTTACTGGTGACTATTTGTGTGGACTCTGACAAGTTCATCATCTTTGAGTAATCATTTCCAACAGTAGAGTGGAAATAGTGTTGGGGGAGAGGCGTTGTGTATTTTCCTCAGTTCCTGTCCCCACCACGACAAAGAATAGAGGGGGCAGAGACACAATAGTGAAGCAGAATGAAGTTTTATTTAAAGTTACTTAGAAAGTGCAGGCAACCTCAGAGACAGTGGAGCATGCTGAAAGGTTGGAGTTCCCCCTTTTAAGCATTTTTCAGGAATCTGACAAAGGGCTAGGGGTGTGGACTTGTTTAGTGGTCTCAAGTTGTTTATCTTTGATGAGACATTAAGCTTCTTATCAGTCCTCTAGGTAATTCTGCAAAATTAGCTTAACAGAAGAAATTTACTGCTTTGTGTTTACAGGAGAGCAGCTTCTTGGTTTTGTAGCTTATCAATCAAGACTGTCTGCCTTTCCTCCCAGGTGAGCAGAGTTATTTGTTTGCTAAAGAGTATGTTAAGAATCTTTCTTCTTAAACTTCCTGTTTTTTTTTTTTTCAAAATGCAATTTTGGCTTTAAGGTGGAATCTCCCTGTCTTTATTATGCTGTTTATAGGTGGGCTTTTTAGCAGGATAGAGTAAACATTACAATGATCTAATTGACACAGTGAAGACATGTGTAGTGCTCAGATGCTTTTCCTTATCTGGGGAATAGTCAAACATTCAAGGCCAAGTTGCTCTTGATCTTTTGAGCTTTAACTCATTAACTCATTAACTCTGAGTCTTTTCTGGATTTCTAGTTTTAACTGGTTAACTGAACCTTTTCTAGAGGGCTTTACTTGTTCTCTTTCCACCCTGCTCATATCTACTTTCCTGCCTAACAATACTAGTAGTACCTACCTAATAGAAACACTGGGAATTAATATGAGAATAGGCATGTAAATAGTTTAATTATGTTTAATAGCAGTGCTAAGTACTAGCTTTTTTATAATAATTTTCCCCAGATCACATCATCAAAACAAAGCAGTATTAACATACCAAGACCTTTTTTTCTATCATAATCAATTTCAAGTACTAATTTTTAGGAAATTTGAGCAATCACACATTCATACAAAGAAGAAGAAAACATGGTAACAAAGTGCTAGGAAAAGAAGGTGTCATTTCATTAATTCAAAGTATTTAGATGCAACAAATGCATTCCAACAATTATAAAAGGTGGCAGTTTGGTAATCCAGAGAGTAAAATCATGTTAACAAGTACTAAATGATGAAGAGTAATTACCCATTTTACTTCTTTGTGGGTAAAATTGTAACATTTCAGAGTATCTCACCTGGCTTTATTGTTTTTGCATATCCTCAGGGGTAGAGAGAAGTTCATCTCCATGTCAATGGGTAATTACTTGGACAACCGAGGGTGTGTCTGAGCCTGAGAGTTTAAAGGGAGGGGCTTGCTTGCTTGCTTCTTCAGGAGCAGAGGAGAGAGAGGGCCCTGGACTGCAGTTTGTAAGCAATAAATGGGTTTTAAACTCTATTTCTCCCTTTGAGGGATTTCAGTTTTTAGAGGTATTTTGACCCAGGATTTTCTCTCCCTGGACTTACATCTGGTGGCAGTTGGCAGGGTGCTTCTGAACCCGAAATCTGTCATAATGGGTGCGACTTTGGGGAAGGCTGCTCCTGTGGAGGGTCGGGAAATGCCCGGAAGCCCACCTGTGGGTGGCGGAGAGGCGTCAGTGGATGCAGCATCAAATGGTGCTGCTTCACCTGTTATTATTCCCCAGCTGTGGGGCTTCCAAGTTGGGGGCCCCTAGTGGGGAATTGCTCTAGGATAAAGTACCTCTTAGAGGGGTGAGGCCTTCCCCAGAACTGGGGAGGGTGGAAATACCGGAGCTGCAGAATTAGCCCTCTGTGAGTTGGAAGACTACTTGGATACCTTAGGGGGCCATGTAGGGGCTGGCATTGTAAGGTCTGTTTTCATTGAGATAGTGGAAAATGTTATACAGGAGAAAGGATTATCGAGGGACTTAGGCAGGAGAGAGACACACTTCAGCATCACTTGGAGGAGCTGGGTGACAACCTATGGGATGCTGTTAAAGAGGAGAGAAAGTTACTGAAAAGGCAGGTCACACGCCTAGAAGATTCCTTAGCGGTGGTGAGGGGGAGATGGCAGGAAAAGCCACATTGCAGGAGGCTCTGTGGTTGGGGTAGGAAAGGGTAGTGCCTTCAGCACTGGAAATGGTGGAGGAGGAGCCACTGGTGTAGAAGCACCAGGGAGAAGAGGAGGAGGTGGAGCCAGTGGCGGATCTGCTACCAGGCCACAGCTGGAGTTACCATCTTCTCCTGTTTTAAAGACACACCCAACTGTAATTAAGAAAATAAAAATGAAACAATTGCATGCTCCTCAGGGGGAGGAGCATCCCCATCCCCAGGTTGGGGAGCACGCCATGTTCTGCCCCTATGCCCAGGATGAGCTGGTGGACATGAGTGTCCAGTATAGGCAGAGGCCATTGGAATCTCTGCCTACATAGCTTTTATGTCTCTGGGATATGGGCATGGAAAACATTGTTGTGTCATGTACTGAGATGAGTAGAATGGCTTCCCTGGAAATTCACCCTTCCCTCCAGCAGTGGTTGCAAAATGCCCATCACGCCTCAGGGAATCAGACACTCCTGGAATGGCTGACAGTTGCCATCAGGATAGTTTGGCCTAATCAGGGTGACTTACCATATTTTCCCATTAGTTGGAAAACGTATGCAGGGCGCCAACAGGTTCTGTGGGAATTGGGTATGAAAAACATCATCTATAATATGGATGCTCAGGGCTCTGATGAGGAGGTGTTCACTATAGGAATGAGAAACCTGATGCTGCATAGAGCTCCTATATCTCTCTTTGAGTCCCTAGTGAATACACTTGCCCCCCCACATAGGGCAACCCATAAGTGAGGCTACTCATAAGTTAGCAGATCTGGGGAAGGTTGAAACAATAAAAGCATGGAGGGAAGTACCGACCATCACTGAAAAAAGAAGTGCAAAAGGCCCTGTGAGAGTCTTGAAGACCCAGATGTTGGTTGATTTGATAAAGGCCGGGGTAGTGAAAGAAAAATTGGATGGGCAGCCCAATAGAATATTGTTAGTACTGTGGCACCAATTAAAGCCAGAGCAGCAGTTTCAGCCACTGAGGTCCAGGACACAGAAATGAGAGTCAAGGCCTCTAGCCTGGCCTGTGTCCCTGCAAAACTTCATGGGAGACAGTATTCAGAATTTTTCTGAGCCCTAACAGGAGGATGATTGGGCATCACGGTTCGACTGACGGGGGTCAAAGACCCCACCTTGAGGGACCTGGTGGGGACCAGAGGCCAAATGTAGAATTAGCAATTCATTGGCCCCTCTTAATGTACAACATATACTGGCACTGGTGGACACAGGAGCTGTTTGTCCTTTGATTTATGGCAACCCTGAGTGTTTTTCTGAGTCCCCAGCTGTGAGAGATGGCTGTGAGGGGTAAGGCAGTTAGAGTGAAGAAAGCCCAAATCTCAGTAGGGATAGGACGTTTACCCCCAAAGGAGTATACCCTGTACATTTCTCCCAACCCTGATTTTATTTTGGGGGTAGATATCCTGCAGGGCCTGTGGTTACAGACCACTGCAGGTGAGTTCAGACTGAGGGTACATGGGGTAAAGGCAGTTCTGAGGGGACATGGTAAGCACCCACCTGTAGCTCTGCCTGTACCTTGGTGAGTGAGAAATATTAAGCAGTTTAAATTGCCTGGGGGCACAAGGAAATTGGAGAAACTCAAATGGAGTTGGAGAGGGTGGGCATCATAAAGCCCACTAATAGTACTTTTAATTCCCCAGTTTGGCTAGTGAGAAACCAGATGGCTCCTGGTGTATGACTGTGGACTACAGGGAATTGAATAAAGTCACATTCCTTTTGCATGCTGCTGTCCCCTCTATAGCAGAGAGGCTGGACACACTTAGCCATGGGCTGGGAACGTATCATTATGTAGTAGACCTTGCTAATGCTTTCTTCTCTATTAACTTAGCACAGGAAAGCCAGGAACAGTTTGCCTTCATGTGGGAAGGCCAGCATTGGACATTCACTGTCCTTCTACAGGAATATCTCTGAATTGCCACCATATGTCATGGACTTGTAGCCCAGTATGTGGTCACATGGAGGAAACTGCAAAGAGTTCTGTTGTATCACTACATTGATGATATTATGCTCACATCTGATTCTCTTTCAGATTTAGAAGGGGTAGTTCCTAGACTGTTGCAACATCTACAGGATAAAGGATGGGCTGTGAAGAACTCCAAGGTTCAGGGACCTGGTTTATCTGTGAAATTCTTTGGGGTTGTCTGGTCAGGTAAACCTAAAGTTGTTCCTGAAGCAGTTATAGACAAGGTCCAGGCTTTCCCCACCCCTCCCAATGTGGCAGTGTTACAAGAGTTTTTGGGTCTTTTGGGCTACTGGAGAGTGTTTATCCCGCACTTGGCCCAAATTCTAAAGCCCTTATACCCATTGGTATGAAAGGCCATCAGGTGGGACTGGGTCAGACTTTTGCAGCTGCTTTTACTGCTGCCAAGTGGGCAGTCAAGGCCGTACAGGCCTTGAATGTAATGGACTTATCAAGGCCCTGTGAGCTAGATATTCATGTGACTGAAGATGGTTATGGATGGGGTATTTGGCAGTGGCTTGAATGGGCATGCCAACCTATTGGGTTCTGGTCACAACTATGGAAAGGAGCAGAGGTCCAGTACACCTTGATAGAGAAGCAACTGGCTGCTGTGTAACACTCCTTGCTGACTTCGGAGCCCTTTGCTGGAACAGCTCCGACCCTGGTAATAACAACCTATCCCATGACTTGGTGGGTGCAAGACTAAACCCAAATGCCATGGAGTGGCATGGCACAGACACCTACACTGGGCAAATGGGGCGCATATTGACAGCAGCACAACACCCTCTCTAGTAGCCCCTTAAGTGTAGAACTCCAACATTTTTGGGGGCCAGTGACCAGTACCAGTGGAAAGCAGGAAGAACATGCTTTTCATCCCTTGGTAGTGAAGACTCCTTATCAGGAGGTAAAAGCCCATATACATGAAGATTCTTGGTACACAAATGGCTGTAGTCGTGGGCAGCCCCTGAAGTGGAGGGCTGTAGCTTACCATCCTAAGACTGAAACAATGTAGATGGAAGATGGAGAGGGGAAGAGCAGTCAGTGGGCTCAGTTGCGGGCAGTACAGCTCATGATGACCCAGGAGCTTTCTCCCATAGTTTTCTGCACTGACATCTGGGCTGTCTATCGGGGCTTGACCCTGTGGCTACCGACATGGTATAGTGCCAACTTGATGATTGGTCACTGGCCCCTTTGGGGTCAAGAGCTATGGCAAGACCTATGGGCCTCTGGTCGGACTAAGACTGTTACTCTATATCATGTGACTGGCATTTTGCCTTTGGCATCACCAGGAAATGAAGAAGCAGACACATTGGCCCAGATGTGCTGTTTAGAAGGAAAGCCTGCCTCTGATGTGGCCCAGTGGCTACACCAATGTTTGTTGCATGCAGGGTAAAAGAAAATGTGGGCTGTATACTGTCAGTGGGGTTTGCCATTGACCTTTGAAGAAGTCAGCAGAGCCCAGAGGGAGTGCCTTCTGTGCTCTAAGAGGGACTTACACTGAGTCCAACAGCAACATGGGAAAATAGTAAGGGGACCAATATCCTTTTTGAGGTGGAAAATAGACTATATTTGGCCAATGCCCATATCAGAAGGATATCGGTATGCCATGACTTGTGTGCACATGGCTACTTGACTATTGGTTGCTTTTACTGAATGCTGTGCAGATCAGCAAACCACCAAGAGGGCCCTGGAGCATCTCTTTGCAGCCTTTGGCTGACCACAGGTGATTGAGAGCAATCAAGGCATCCACTTTCCTGGACATGTGTTACAAGAATGGGTGCAGCAATTAGGAATTAAGTGGAAATTTCATGTACCATATAATCCTACTTCGGCAGGCATGATAGAGAGGTACAACCATTTGTTGAAATCTGGCCTGAAGTCATTCTATGTGGTTCATCAGTTCACCTATGGGCAGTGTTGTGGTGGTTGAATGAGAAGCCACATAAAGGAGCTTTGAGCCCTGGGGATATGCTCACACACCTAGCTTCCTCTCCTCTACAATTGTACATCCAAACTGAAGAAGAGCTATTGAAGCCAGGATATGGCCAGCAGAGCAACATCCTGTTGCCAGCCCCTACTATATTAAGCCCTGGTGACACTGTTGAATGGACATGGTGTGGATATTTTGACACATTGACCAGTGATGGCTGGCCCTTCTGGCACCTTGGGGGAAAGGTCTGGAAGCTGGCCTTGTGTATTCTTGGAGTAACAGGTGAATTGCTCCCAAAGGTCATGGTAGTATACCCAAAACGTCCAGAATGTAAAAGCATCTTGCAGGGAAGTTTTGTTTTGTCTTTATAGCCAGTGAATTTACCTCCTGTAGCCCTACATATTGACCCATCTGTAACTTCCACAGGGAGTGGGGTGACCATCTGGTATACTAGACCAGGGCTAGGTCACATTCCTGCCACTGTTTTATCACAAGACCACTCTCTTGCATGTATCCACCCTGATTGACAAAATTTGCCTATGCTGGTGTCATTAAAACATGTATCTTATCACCCTTAAGGTTATTTTCTCCTACAGTCCCCGTGGCCTGAATGCACCCCCTGGCTGAAGCTGCTCATGATGATTGCTCTGAACCCTTAGCTACTGCCTGCCTATGGAATGCTGAGCTATGGACTTAATCTGCATGAGACTTTGAACCTAGCTGAATCCTCCAGCTTGAGGATTGTCATGATTTCATTGCTGTTGCTATTGTTATGTCATTAGACTAGTCACAATGCTCCAGTTTTCTCACCCAGAGACCACTGCCAAAGAGGGGTAAGGACTAGATTGTAAGGTGAGATTTCTGGAGGGGTGGCCTGTGGGTAAAATTTAACATTTCCAGAAACTCTCACCTGGATTTGGTACATTTGCATATCCTCAGGAGTGGAGAGAAGTTCATCTCCATGTCAATGGGTAATTACCTGGGCAACCAAGGATGTGTCTGAACCAGAGAGTTTAAAGGAAGGGGCTGGCTTGCTTGCTTCTTTAGGAGCAGAGGAGAGAAACAGCCCTGGACTGCAGTTTGTAAGCAACAAAAGGGTTTTAAACTTCTTTTCTCCCTTTGACTGATTTTGGTTTTTGGAGGTATTTTTTCCCGGGATTTCCTCTCACCAGACTTACATCCTTTATGAAATTTTGCTAAGGGCATTCATTCATTTTTTTTGTTAATCAAAAATACATTTCTTAAGTGCTTGTTCTATGCCCAATACTCCTGGAAGTGCTAGGGGCCTATTAGTGCACAGAATCAAAGAAGATACCCACCCTCATGAAGTTTACAGTCACTAAATGCAGAGGAAAACAATAAGCAAATAAAATTAAGGAATATGTCAATTACATAATATAATATGGGATAATGTTAGGAGGGTGGTGTTTATTTTCCTCAGTTCTTGTCCCCGTCACAACAAAGAACTGAAGGGCAAAATCACAGTAGTTAAGCAGAGTAAATTTTTATTTAAAGTTACACATTAAAGAGAGAAAAAGTGTGGGTGGCCTCAGGGAGGAGAGGCACCCTGAAAGGTTTGTTTTATTAAAGAGAGAGAATGTGTGGACAACTTCAGAGAGAGGCATGCTCTGAAAGTTTGAGAAAAAGTTTTATTGAAGGCAAAACGTGTCCACTCAGAGAAAGGGGAGTGTGGGCTACCTTAGAGAAGAGGCTACACTGAAAGATGGGAGTTTCCCCCTTTTATGGATTTTTCAGGAATGTGACAAAGGCCTAGGGGTGTGTACTTGTACAAGCTGGGGTTAAAAAGTCATGGGAGGCCTCACAAAGAAGGATACATGTGAACATAGATGTAAGTAGATATAGATAGGTAGGGGAAGAGTGCTTAGGGTAGGAGAACAGCTAATTAAAAGTCCTGGACAGAAACATTCTTGATATGTATGAGGCAATTCAAGGATGCTAGTGAAGCAGTTCGCCAGAGAAAGAATAGTAGGGGAGAAGGGAGAGGTAGGGAAGACATGTTAGGAATGGTCTTGTAGGGTTGTGCCCAAGTCGTGAGTCCCGACAGACCACCAAGGAGCCGATTCCAAAACAAACGCAAAAGGGTCATTTATTTCAAGCTCGAGCTCAGACCCACAACCTTCACCGATGCAGTTGGTCAGGAATGTGAGCCCCGAGCCTAGGGCAGACAAAGCTTTTATGCATTACAAGGTGCAGGAAGAAAGGAACTCCAACCTGGCATGCGCTGGTTGGGAGATTCAAAAGCAAGCATGATTTGTACATTTTTCATTGGTTGAGTCTGGGTGGCCTGACTGCAGGCTGATGTAACATGAAAGGTATGTAGGTAAAGGCATATAGGCACCTTTTATGGTAAAGGTATGTAGGTCTAGGAGAACTATCTGGGGTGGGGGTCATACCTTTGCCTTTAATGGTCAGGTGGCCGGTTATTGCTAGGCAGAACTATCTGGAGTGAAGGCTACTGGAACAATGGGTGGTTCTTCCAGTATCTGGAGCAAAGTTTTCTTAGAACTAGGTCAGGGTTGAGGCCCCTTCCTTAAGATGGCCTTTTTAAATGGAGTTTCTCTTGCTCTCACATTCCCCCCTTCTCTTGTACATTGGGTCTAATCATGGGCCCAAAGTTTTTAAAGAACATCAGGGTTCAGTTGTTGGTATTGCACACGTAATACCATAAGCTGCACTGTGTTTACTCGATCTTTAACAAAGGTAACTAACTTATTAAGAATACAGGGTCCAAATGTGAGCAAGAGCAATAAAACTATTAGGGGACCAAATAAGGTAGAGATTATAGTAGTCAGCCAGGGGGAGCTATTGAACCAAGATTCGAACCATCCTTGAGATTGCTCTCTCTCATGCTTTCTTTTGACCAGCCCTTCTCTAACTTTAGCCATGGATTCTTTGATCACTCCAGAATGATTTATATGAAAACAACATTCTTCACCTAAAGCTGCACATAGGCCTCCCTGTTGTAAAAAGATTAAGTCTAAACTTCTTTTGTTTTGGAGGACAACTTCAGCTAATGAGGTAAGTGACTCTTGAAATGAGAGATGTAGGTTTCTAGTCTCTCTATGTCCATGTCAATGGCTACTCTCAGGTCACTGTAATGTTTGTTATGTAAGATGAGGGAAGAGATACCTGTGCCTGCTCCCGCCACTCTTAAGCCTAGGAGTACAGTCAAGGTGATAGCAGTGATGGGTTCTCTTCGGACCCGGGCAGAGACTCCAGACAACTGACGGAACAGGTGTTCTTCTGAATGATATAACAACTTGGGTACTAGCTGTACTAGTATACAGAAATCTTGGGACTGAATAAAGATAGTGCTGTGGAGACAAGGGGTGAGGCCAGTTGAGCATGCCCACCAACCTTCTGGGGGAGGGAGGATGTACTCAGTACCCGCCGTAACAGGGACAGTGCAGTTACATATGTGTTGGTGGGTGTCTGGTACGTGGCCCAGGCAAAGACCTTGTCCTATAACAGACTGCAAAGTTATTTTGGCACTTTTTTGCTGCCATCTACAAGAAGTGAGGCTGTCTGACTTGGTATAATTGGCATCAAGAGCAATTCCTTCATAATAAGGGGGCTTGGAATCATAGCATAACCAATAGGATTGTGTAAGGTCAGGTCTGGAAGCATTTAAGACTTTAAAGGTGTGAGCCATGAGGCCCCAGAGGGAGCCATCCTCAGCAGAGAGATTTTCACTGGGCTTGCAGGAGGGCCCTGGGTCCCTGACTGGAGAGCGACTGGAAGTGAACAGCTGAGTGTGCCCTGTGGTCGTAACAACTTTTAGAGGGGTTTTAGTAGGTATGGGCCTGGGGGCTAGTCCTTGGTTGGGTTCTACCCCGGTGTGGGACAATGGAGCTGCTACCTGTTGAAGGGTGAGCAACATTCCTATATATCTTGTCCTGGGTTTCTAACTTTGTCATAAAGTCAGACTCCCCATGTCTTTCCAGTGTCCCACCCAGTCACCTTCTTTCCTTGGTCCGTAAAGGATATATATACAGGATTATGCCGAATCTTGTCCCCCCGACTGCCAGCAATTGGCTGCTTCACTGTTATTAGGTCACCTGCTTTGGGGGGGCCCCACCAGATGTGTCCGGTTGAGACGCACGACCAGGAAATGCAGAAGTAATCTGCTCTCCCACATGGGTCTCGTGCATGAGTTCGAGCCTGTGAGTGTCCAGGGCAAACATAAAAGTGTAGGTTTCCCTTGTCTATAAATGGTGCTATCGTCATGGGGAGTTTGTAGGGAAAAAGAGTCTGGATGTCTATGTAGAGATCCAGGAACCAAGTGTCTTTAGGGTGAGATTGAGAAGTCTGATTAAGTATGGTCCCCGAGCTGGTGTCTATTATCTACCATGTCAGATTATAAGGCTGATGCAGGTTTGAAGAGGAACATCAAGAGCACTTGAGCTTGAGTTTGAGAGGATTGCTTGGATCTTTTTGGGCTTTCCATTCTGGCACGAGATCTCTCTTGAGAACAGAGGGGTCAACAGGCTTCACGTGGGTTTAGTGGATCCAAGCTGCAATTCTGTCGAGTTTGAGTGCGGTGGGTGTTGTCAGAACTATGGTGTAGGGACCCTACCAGCAAGGTTGAAAGTTTTCTTACCGGTGCCTCTTTACATAGACCCAATCTCCTGGCCAGAACCGGTGAGGATCAGAAGGAGGTCTGGACTCATAGAGGACTTTCAGCTTAGGCCAGATGTCTCGGTGAACTACTTGTAGCACTCTCAAGGAATCTAGTAAGGATTGATGTTCAAATTCAGTTAGCAGTTCAGACTGAAGGTTAGGTATGATGGTGGGAGGAATTTCAAACATGATCTCAAAGGGAGTAACACTTATTTTGTAGGGTGTATTGCACACCCTAAAGAGGGCAAAGGGGAGGAGAGCTCCCCAGTCTCTGCCAGTCTCCCAGGTTAATTTGGTCAAAGTCTCTTTTAGAGTTCTATTCATCCTTTCTACTTGACCTGATCTTTGGGGCCTATATGCATAGTGTAATTTCCAATCAGCCCCTAAAATGGCAGCTAAACCCTAGCTTACCTTGGAGATGAAGGCTGGTCCATTATCAGATCCTAATAAAACTGGGAAGCCATACCTGGGCAGGATGTCTTCGAGTATTTTCATCGTTACCACCTGTGTAGTTTCATGTTTGCTGGGGAAGGCTTCTGTCTAACCTGAAAAAGTATCTAAAAACACTAGCAAGTATTTGTATCCATATTTACCAGGTTTCACCTCAGTGAAATTGACTTTCCAGTAGGCTCTGGGTTGATCTCCTCTCAGTCGGTCTCCAGGGTTTTTGTCAGTCTTGGTTGCATTAGTTAACTGACAAGCCTTGCAGTTAGCTACTATCTGTCCAACTTTGATGAGGGCATTTTTGAACATTATTTCTGAATGTCTTATTAAGTCTTGCATCTTCCTGGTTCCCATGTGAGTAGTTCAGTGTATCTTGAAAAGAACCTGATATCCTAGTTTTTCCTTGAGTATAACTTTACCATCAACTGTTAACCACAATCTTTTGGGGCAATGGCACATCAGTATCTGGCTGGCCCATTTGACAACTTCTTCAGTATATTCTGGTGATACCGGTAGTTTGGGACTCCCAGGGTCAGGTAGGTGTGCTGGCAGAGTAATCACTGCCTCTATTGCCACTTTTCGGGCAGTGGCGTCGGCTAGATTTTTGCCCCTTGCCACCAGGGTATCGACTTTCTGATGCCCTGGGCAGTGTATGATGGCTAGCTTTTTAGGTAGCCACAGGGCTTGTAGGAGGGCTAGTATCTCTTCTTTATTTTTAATTGTTTTCCTTCTGCTGTTAATAGACCTGTTTCCCAATATATAGCCCCATGAATATGGGCAGTTGCAAAAGCCTAGTGACTGTCTGTATACCAATTTAATTTGGTGTCTGTTCCCAGAGTAAGGGCTTTAACTAGGGCTATTAGTTCTGCCTTCTGGGCTGATGTTCCAGCTGGCAAAGGCTCCGCCCAAATAACTTCAGTTTCTGATACCACCGTGGCCCCTGCATACCTCTACCCATTCTGGATGAAACTGCTTCTGTCGGTGAACCAAGTGACTTCCGCGTCTGGAAGGGGCCAGTCTGTCAAGTCCTCTCGCACCCCATGCACATGTGCTAATATCCCTGCACAATCATGCAGAAGTGCTTCCAGGGCCGGATCAGGCAGCAGTGTAGCTGGTTTGAGGGCAGCAGGAGCCTGGAAGATAATCCTGTCAGGGTTAAGTAAAAGACTCTGGTAGTGTGTCATGCGGGCGTTGCTGAGCCATTGGTCAGGAGGTTGTTTCAGGACCCCTTCAATAGCATGAGGGGTGATTACATACAATTCTTGTCCCAGAGTTAATTTGTTGGCATCTTTAACTATCAGGACAACAGAGGCAATTATGCAAAGGCATGGAGGCAATCCTGAGGCCACAGGGTCCACTCGTTTGGACAGATACGCCACTGGGCGGCGCCAAGGTCCCAAATATTGGGTTAGGACTCTTTTGGCAATGCCTTTGTTTTCATCTATGTAAAGGTAAAATGGCTTGGTCACATCTGGCCATCCCAGGGCTGGGGCAGAGAGGAGGGCACTTTTTAGGTTCTCAAAGGCCAGCTGTCTTTCCTCAGTCCAATTGAAGGGGATTGGATTGTTCTTTTGTGGCCTCATAGAGGGGTTTGGCCATCTCTGCAAACCCAGGAACCCACAGACAACAAAACCTAGCTGACTCAAGGAATTCTCTTACCTTCCGTGGCATGTCAGGTGGGGGGTATCTTCAACACAGTTTCTTTGCAGGCTTCTGAAAGCCAGCACTTACTACCTTCAAGAATGTATTCCAAGTAAGTGACTTGAGGTTTACAAATCTGCACTTTCTTTGCAGAGGCTCGATATCCTAAGTCACCCAGTGCCTGTAACAAGGCTTGAGTTCCCTTTAAGCAGGTCTGATAGTCCTCTGTCGCTATAAGCAGATCATCTACATACTGTAAGAGAGTTAACTGGGGGTGGTTAGTTCTGAACTCATCCATGTCCTCATGTAGGGCTTCATCAAAGATGGTCAGAGAATTCTTAAATCCTTGTTTTAGGTGGGTCCAGGTCAGTTGGCCATTGATGCCTTTCTCAAGATCAGGCCACTCGAAGGCAAAGATTTCTTGGCTCTTAGGGGCTAAAGGTAGACTAAAGAATGCATCCTTCAAATCCAACACTGAATACCACACATGATAAGGGGGCAGAGAGCTCAGTTGCGTGTAAGGGTTAGGTATGGTTGGGTGAATATCCATGACCCTCTTGTTAACCTCTCAGAGGTCCTATACTGGATGGTAGTCCTCAGACCCTGGCTTCTTAACAGGTAGAAGCAGGGTGTTCCAGGCCGACTGGAATGGCCTCAGGATCCCCTGCTCCAGCAGCCGGCAGATGTGGGGAGTAATTCCCCTTCTTGCTGCTAAAGGCATGGGGTATTGTCATACCTTGACGCGGTCCGTTCTTGCCTTGAGCTCAATGAAAACTGGGGGTCAGTGTTCAGCTAGCTCCATTTCCCCCATTTCTGCCCACTCTCTTGGTAGCCATTGGAGCCACGAATCTGTCTCTGCTGGAGCTTCTGGTGGCTTTTGATGGAGGCGACATTAATCTTCTAGACTAATGGTTAATACTTGAATTGGGTGTCCCCTGGGGTCTAAGACCCTGGTGCCCCCTTGGTGAAAGTGGATGTGAGCTCCCATCTTGGTCAATAGATCACGCCCCAGGACGGGAGAGGGACAGTCTGGAATAAACATGAACGAGTGGGATACTGGGCCCACACCAAGATCCACTGTTCTTCAGATTGTCCATGAGTATTTTTTTATACCAGTGGCCCCTTGGACCCAAGATGACTTGGCTGAAAGTGGCCCTTGAGGACCAAGGAGTACTGAGTGTTGGGCTCCAGTGTCTACCAGGAAGTCAATGGGGGTCCCTGCCACTTTTGGGGTTACCCTGGTTTCAGGGAGGGGATCCGAACCTGTCCCCTCTAGTCACTGAGTTCATCAACCGTCACGAGAGGGGTCTTAGATTGTCTTTTGTTTTGGGGACAATCTCTTGACCAATGTCCTTCTTCTTTACAGCACGCACACTGGTTCCTCTTTGCTCTGGGACAATCCCTTGCCCAATGTCCTTCCTCTTTACAGCATGCACACTGATTCCTGGATCTGTGGTGGTTTCTCTTACCTTGGAAGTTTTCTCCAGCTATTTTCCGGAGTCACCTCTCTCTCTCGAGGTTCAGTTGCAGTGGCCGCCAAGAGAATATGAGCTATGTGTTTGGTCTGACGGTCTGCTGCTTTAGTCTGTTTGTCTTCAGTGCTTTCTCTGGTGTTGTATAGTCTCTCTGCTACTGCTACTAAGTCTTGAATAGTTTTTATCCTAACCTGTCTACCTTCTGCAATTTCTTTTTACTGTCTGGGGCAGCTTGGTTAATGAAAGCCATTATAATGGCTGCCTTTGTTTCTATTGCCTCAGTGTCCATAGGGGTAAATTGGCGGAAGGCCTCTATGATCTGCTCTAGAAAGGCGGCCGGACTTTCATCTTTGCCCTGTTGGACATCTCCTACTTTAGCCAAATTAGTGGGCTTTCGAGCAGCCGCTTTGAGACCACCCCAACAGAGTCTGGCGTTAGACCCGAAGTCTCTCCTTACCTTCTGCCGTGTTGAAATCCCAATTAGGGTGCGATAAAGGAAAAGAAGCATTAAAATGTCCAAATTGGTGGTTGGTTCGCCTGTGTCCCCAGGAACCAATTTTCGGGCTTCGGTCTGAATTCTCTCTCTCTCTTATGTTGTGAAGAGAATCTAGAGGAGCTGCTGGCAATCATCCCATGTGGGCTCATGAGTAAACAGAACAGTTTCTAAAAGATGAATTAATTCTCTAGGCTTCTCAGAAATGTTAGCATGTTCAGTTCTCCAGTTATATAAATCACTAGCAGCAAAGAGCCAGTAGTGATGGGGTTGGTTTCCAGCCTCATCAGAGGGTCCCTTTGCCCACAACGGGAGGATGGTAGAATCAGCTGTGCTGGCTGGAGAGGCAGCCCTTTGACTCCTCATACTCTGAACTGGCCTGCCTACCCCCAGCGGTAACAACCTGAGCCGGTGGTGGCAGCGGCAGAGCAGCCTGTGCCAGGGGCAGGGCCTCCTGTGCCAGCGTGGGATGATAGTGGGGAGGGAAGATGAGTTCTTCATCGGTCCCTCCCTGTAAAACAGGGTAAAGAGGTGCTGTTGGCTTGGTTTCAGATCTGGTCTTCGTCTGAACAGCCAACACTGACTCAGGTTTCCATGGGGGCAAAAAAGTTTAAGCCATGGAAGGGGATTCTTGACTAAATCTTCCCAGACCACTATATAGGGGACCTGGTCTGAGTAGCCTGTACGCAGACAAAGGACAATCTGCCAGACTCTCAGGATGGCATCTAGGTCGAAGGTTCCCTTCGCAGGCCATCCGACACTGAAAGTTGACCATTCAGAGCTACAAAAAGTGATTAGTCTACCCTTCTTAATAATTCCTAAGCTAAGGTTGTTTGCCCGTTCCTTGACTTCTTTAAAATATTCCATTACCAGAGACAACGGAGTAGAAGAGGTCTGACCCACTTTCTCAAAATAAAAAGCAACCAACAGCCCACTAAGTATCACAGAGAAACAAAAAGCAAAACAAAAGATGCCCGTGGGCATTCGAAAACAAAATTGAAAGTGGGACGACGGCAATCTGCCGTGTGGCGGTAGCGACCTGCCTTGTTCCCCTAGGGGTTCCAAACAAATGAGGGAAACTCTGTCCCCTCCGAGCGGGTTTGGTGCCAGCTTTCGAACAGAGACTGAGGGGCCATGACCCTCATAAGACCCCTCCTACAGAAACAGAGACGGGGGGCCACAACCCTCATAAGACCCCTCCATTGGATGGGGGTCTGGAACGTCTTCCAGGACCCCCGATCAGTGACCTCCTTAGTGCATCCACTCAGGTCCTATACTGATCCCTTCAAATTCAGATTGGGCCCTTCTTAGAAAGTGAAGGAGCACAGCGCAACACATAACACAAACAACAGACACAAAGCCTGTATAACTCACACACACTTACTGGATGGTTCAGACCCTTTGGGTCAGGAGTCCTGGGTATCTTGGGGATCCCGGACAAGCCCCCAAATGATGTGCCTAAGTCGCAAGTCCTGAGAGACCACCAAGGAGCCGATTCCGATGCAAACACAAAAGGGTCATTTATTTCAAGCTCGAGCTCGGACCCACAAACTTCACTGACACAGTGGGTCAGGAATGTGAGCCCTGAGTCTAGGGCAGACAAAGCTTTTATGCATTACAAGGTGCAGGAAGAAAGGAACTCCAACCTGGCATGCACTGGTTAGGGGATTCAAAAGCAAGCATGATTTGTACATTTTTCATTGGTTGAGTCTGGCTGGACTGATCGCAGGCTAATGTAACATGAAAGGTATGTAGGCACCTTTTATGGTAAAGGTATGTAGGTCTAGGAGAACTATCTGGGGTGGGGGTCATACCTTTGCCTTTAATTGTCAGGTGGCCGGTTGTTTCTAGGGGGAACTATCTGGAGTGAAGGCTACTGGAACAATGGGTGATTTTTCCAGTATCTGGAGCAAAGTTTTCTTAGAACTAGGTCAGGGTTGAGGCCCCTTCCTTAAGATGGCCTTTGTAAAATGGAGTTTCTCTTGCTCTCACAGTAGGCCATCATAAGGACTTAGGCTTTTTCTAACAAATAGAATGACATAGCAGGATATTGTCTAAGCAATCTGTCTAGTAAGAGGCTTAAATTTTATTTGAAATATAGGAAAGCTAAGTTGAGTTCCAAGACAAACATGATCAATATTTTATATATTGTTAGAATAATTAACTAATATAATTGAGATTTCAAAATCTGCAAGAGTGATGTTGGGGAGGAAGGAAATTAGGACAGGTTTAGAAGACATGCTATTAGGCCATACATTTCCCTGTGGGGAAAGAGACAATATTTCATTATTTTCTCAAGAAAAAAAATATGTCATTAAGATTCAATTGAATAAATCCTTTCCAAGCAGAGATAGGTGTTAAAAGAGTTAACAAAGAAGGTTTTAATATTTCTCACAAACATTTTTTATAGGTATATCATAGTTTTTTAAATTGGACTCAAACTTGAAAAAGCAATCAAGATAAAGTTGAAACCAGAATCATAAATATAGTTCTAATGTCATCCTAAGGTAGGAATAAAATAATCATCTTTTCAAACAGAAACAATAATGAGCCATCAATTTATTCATAAGTACAGAATATCAAATTCCACTGAGCTTGCTATTATCTACCTTCTATGAAATATGAAGAAATGAAGTGGGGAAAGGCCAGGGTACTCAAAAGTTTCTGGTTTACTGGGAGTACTCAGAAATCAGAAAATCTCTTTCTACATTGGATCCTGAACACCAAAGCTAAATCTAATGCCAAGGAATTTCTAATTATAAATTATAAACACTAGAGGCATGCTTGTAAGCCTGATATTCAGGTTATTTGGAGTTCTTTTTAAAAGTTCAATAGAATTAGCCTCACTTGGGAGGGCTCCCAGCAGTGGAGTTTTGCCAGTCACTGCTATAATCCTTTCCAGTCCAAAGAAGACTCACTCAGTTAAATTTGCCCAGAGCCAAGGAGGCCATTTTGCATGAGGTGAGGGCAAATGGATTTGGCACAGACAGATGGCAAAGCATCACAGGAATCACAACTGAATCATGAGAGCAACCAGAAATGCCACAAGCAACTACTGAAGCCCTGAAGAGTACCATGAAATGGATTTTAAGTAGTCAAATGTCAAATGATAGCTCCTGTTCATTCAAGGGAAGAAATAATTTCAAGAGTAAAAGTTTCATATTTGCACACTTTTTAAAAATTGTTGGGGGAAAATATAGCTATAATTACATATAAATATGCTTAAAATGTACCACTGATTCTTAATAAAAAAATATTTAAGTGCAGGATTAACAGATATTTCCTCCCCATCAGAAAATAAATAAGTATGTGGTTATAGAGATAGTAATTTAGGCAATAATAAAATGAGGCATATGTTAATAAATAACCATCTGTGCTATAAACCATGCTGGATTTTTATTTTACCAAGAAAATATTTTTAAATCAATGACGTTACAATTACCTGCTAGAACAGCAGTTACATTTTGTTGAATTCAATGGAATGTCAACCTAAAAATGAATACTGACTCACTCCTGTCACTGTGCATCTCATTGTTTTGCCTCTGATATAGGTATTATATGGAAGTTAATCAAATCATTAGTTCTCTCCATGATGTTAACCTCTGAATAAAGAAGCTATCCCTAATATTTGCCTTTCAGTTTACACACAACCATACACATTTTTCTGACCACCCTTTTCATATCTAATTCAGACTTAGAATTATAGCTATTGATACTTTTAGCCTAAGCATGCTAGCTAGGAAAAGGGACTTTGTGCCAACAGCCTGGGCTTACCTGCCTGTTCCACTCTTTAAACTATGTGAAACTGGGCAATTTATAAATTGTCAATATACTTCTATTTTCCTACCAATAAAACGGAGATGACGGTACACTATCTGATAAGTTGGTTGTGAGGCTTACATAATTTAATACCTCTTCAACACTGAGACAAGTACCTGGCACCTTGCAAGTGCTTAGCAGAGTTAGCTATATTAATAATAACTACCATCATCATCATCATTACTGTTAGGCAGGAAAATAGATATGAGTGGGGTGGAAAAAGAATAAGGCCAGGAAAACCCACTTAAAAAGACCCAGAGTTAATGAGTTAATCAGTTGAAGCTCAAAAAAGGCAGGAGCAACCTGGCCTAGAAGTTTGAATACTCCCCAGATAAAGAAAAGTATCTCAGCATAGCCTATGTTTTCACTGTGTCAGTTAGAACATATCATTGTAAGATTTACTTTAGCACCTGCTAAAAGGCCCAACTTATTCAGGAAAAAATTCTATCTTAACGCTAAGATTGCATTTTAATGAAATGGACAGTAGCTCAGCCCACCTTGGAGACAGGGCAGACAGTCTTGATTGATATGCTTCCAGACAGAAGCTGATATGGAAATAAATCAAACCAGTATATTTCTTGTGTTAAGTTAAAAAAGAAACTTAATGTCTTATCAAAGATGAATATTCTGGGACAATTTGGCTGGTCTGCACCTGGCCCTTAGTCACTTTCCTGAAAATCCTCAACCACCTATAAACTCCAGACCCTAAAATCTCAGGTGTGCTCCTCTCTCGGAGGTTGCATGCACTTTCTAAGTGCGTAGCCTTAAAAATTTATCTCAACCTTTCAGTGCACCTCTTCTATGAGGTAGCTCACACTCCCCTTTCTCCAAGTGTTCATTTGCTCTCTTTAAATAAAGCTTAAACTTTTCAGCGTGCCTCTCCTCCCTGAGGTCTTCTGCAGTTTTTCTCTCTTTAAGTAACTTTAAATAAAACTTTTACCGTGTCTCTGCTCTTCAATTCTTTGTTGCAGCATGGAGAAGAACTTAGGAAAATACACAATACCTCCTCTAACAATCACCACCATTATTTTTCACATATTAGTGTAAAGTATGAAATAGCCATAACAGAGAAATTTTTAAAATGCAGTGTACAAATATAGCAAATTTCTTTACCACATGACATTCCATGATATGTGTTCTAGTGTGGTGGGCAGCTTCCACCGTGCCTTGTTTATGGATCGTAGCTCTGCCTCTGCCTTTACATTTTTCAGGTTGAACTGAGCAGCACTATTCCAGTCTAAGGGCCAGGGAAGGGGAAGCGAAGCAAGAAAACCTCAAGTCCAAGGCAGACTGAGAAATGCCTTCTTAAGTAAGTGAAGCAAATGAAGAAGTTATCATTGTTACTTTTCCTCACATTTCATTGGCAAGAGACTAATTATTTGGCCACACCTAGGTGCAAAGGGGCCCCAAAATTGCTGTCTCTAGAAGGATCAGCTGTTCCAGGAAGAACTCCAATACTCTGGAAAAATAAGAAAAAATTTTCATGTCCATGTTCTGCCCTGTGTGTCCTAAGTAATTCAGATTAAGCACAAGCTCATTAACAGTGTTTACATGTAGATCTGTGTGTGTATATGCCTTCTTGGTTTCCAACTACTTGAAAGCTTTCTCAGTGACAAGGCTGTCTTTAAGCAATCTGCAAGTGCTGAAGAATTAACGGCCTTTGGAAGTAGCCATCATTGAATGATTGATGGATGCTGATGTGTAAATAGCTCTGAGTCATCACTGTTTACTACTCCCGTGAGATAACACTGAGGTGGCTGTTCACTGCGGACATTGCCTGATTTCTCATCACCAACAGATAATAGGGTTTATGCTGCCTGTTTTTCCTTCCCTACCTTACTTCCTCATTGCCTCATAGGTGTTTGAAGAGACCATCTTCCAAATAAACTACTTGTACTAAAGTCCTTGTCTCAGGATCTTTTTTGGGGTAAGTTCAAAATAAGATTTCCAGAAGAAAAGAAGTTGAAACATTGATAGATGAAATGGTTACCAGATATGTTATTGACAAGAATTTGGGAAAAACTCAAAAAATGCCAAAATATTATCACTTATTAAAATTGAAATAAGAAATTCCTACTTAAAGTCTGACCCTTCTCACTCGGAGACTACATGTTTGAAAGAAATAGGTGAACATCTTCCTTTATATGATTGTAAAACTTTCAACTTTTGAAATATATTAATCTTATGACATTTCCTTGCCACTCTTCACTTCCTCACTTGTGTATTCTGTATAGAACTGTACTGTCCCATAAGAGAGCCAACTAGCCATTTGTGGCTTTTGAGACTTGAAGTGTGGCTAATTCTAATTGAAATGTGCTGTAAGATAAAACACACATTGGATTTCAAAGGCTTAATATGAAAAAAATATAAAATAGTTGTGGATAAAACGAAGGTTCCTGTGGCTAGGATTCTCACCTGGCCCTGGTTGGCTGGCTCACTACACACGTGTGGGCAATATGTTGTTATTGACTCTATATAAATAGCCCTGCCCACTGCTCTGGGCAACACGGTGGCATGGCTGCAAGGCTGCAGGAGAGCAGAGCAGAGGCTGGTGTGGTGGCAGCGACAAGGACAGAGGCCCAGAGGCAGAGACCGGATTGCTGCGTGCAGACTCACTGTGTGTGCATGGGATTTTAGTGATTGACCTGCCACCATGGAAATAAAGTTGGGTATAACCCTTTCACCCCAAGAATATTCTATTGTCATTTCTTTGGTCACACTGAAACAATAGTGAACTTGCCTGGGCCTGAAACTCATTGGCAAGACAAGGGTCAATAATTTTGTAATGATAGTGTGTTAAATAAAAATAGCTTGGTTATATTGGGTAAAATAAAATATATTGTTGAAAGTGTCACCTATTTATTTTCACTTTATTTAATGTGACTATTTGAAAATTTGCAATTACATGTGTGTCTCATGTTATATTTGAACAGTGCTGGTATATACTAATTGGGCTTTTTGAATTTCCTTGGTATAGAAAAAGAATATATCTGTTGAACATCTTTGAAAACATGTGGCAAGCTTTTCAGAAAATAGATAATGGAATGAAATATTTTAACTTTTCTGAGATGTTCAAAGGATAGAACAATAACTCTGCTCATAAAATTCCCAGGGCTTTGAATAGGAATACTACCCCAGAAATAGATTGGTCCATGTAAGTATATTATATGTTGTTAACAATCTTTCTAAGGCTCTAATAAGAAAGTGCTGTTTCAGTTTCCTTTTAGCTTTAGATTAATATCTATATTGTAAAATTATTACTACACAAATTCTTTGGTGGTAACTTGGGATTATGCAATGACTTGATTTACACCAGTAATCATTTCTTGCTCACATGGTTCAAAGCTTCAGGTAACTCAAGAGAACAACAAAAACAACAAAAAATCTAATGGTTAGTTGGGGCCTTAAATATGCAGTTGCATGACTGAAAAATATAATGGGAAGATCCAATCAGTCTTTCTATGAACTTATTACCTTATTGTGAGTTCACTCCTAAGAATGGAACTAAGAATTCATATATGAATATTTATTAACAACAGTAACTACTATATAAGGAGAAATTCCAGTGATGAAGATACTATATCAGAATAGGTGGTCCCATAGCTCCTTGACTCCTCTCTTAGAAATATGGGAAAAACAAAGTCATTTAAAGCAATGTTTTCATGTGTGCTATGCAATGATACTTTCCTTAATCTTAATAATAATTTTCTAAGAAAAAATAAACATATTTCTCTGACATAACAATGTAGATTAATACAGAGGATCCAAGAAAAAGTAAAAACATATCTAATTAATTGGAGTTTTAAAAGTCAAACCCAGGTATTCTGGACTTAAAATTCAAAATTCAATGATCTTTTTATTTTTAAAACACAGTAACATAGTAATCCTGGTTTGGTTATTAGAGCCAGATGAGGAACATTGATCTCCAAAGTGTAGAGGCAGATTAGTGGATAAGAGTGATAATACTCAAATAATATGGTACATAGTACATATGTTTAATATAATAGAATGCTTAATTGTGTGTTATCAGACATACATCATCTTCACATTTGACATATGCTCATATTTAATTTTCAGCCATCCAGGCAGTCTACTCCACAGCAAGACTTGAGAGCTAACAATGTATTGTATTCATAGATGTTCTGATCTAGAAAAAAGGAAGGAAGGAAAGGAGGGAGGGAGGAAAAAGAAAACAAGAATTGAGTCCTGTATCACTGCTGTCAGTCAAGGTGATAGATGATTCTATAATAGATTATTCACTTAGAATTCATAAACTTTAAGATTTTATGAGAATAAAAGAATGGGTATGGTTTTACCTGCAGTATTTCCTAAGGAGATGTTGAAATGTTCATAATTCTTCTGCAACAATAGAACTCAGGCAACTTTCATGTGCAGCCAAATTTGCAAACAAGTGTACAAGTAACATTTGCTTTATAGTAAATAGTAATGCAAAGTATAATGTGATGCTATTTAATGAGCAATTTCCAAGAGGAGTACTCTCCAGAGTACAAAAAAAACTGTGATCTGATTTCCTAGATATTAGAGTTAAACAGCACAATAGAATCAGTTATTTACAATATACTTTCCAAAAATCATTTTCTAGTATATGTACTCTTATCTATGTAATACACTTGTTACTGTGAGAAAAACTCACTTATTTAAAAAAATTGTCTTGACAAGTTATGTTCTCTTTTTGGATTCTCTAATACATGAGTCAAAAACACCTTCTTGTAATGAACACTCATGGCTATTCAATAGTCTTGGTAAATGTTAAAGTCTTTTCAATGGCTAAAATAATGAAAATACTTGCATTTACTAAAAAGAAAAAAGCATTATATAACACATTTATTTTATTTCACAAAGGTAAGAAAGATGATCTAATTTAGTACACACTGAATTTGTACATTTTACTTTATTACTTTCTACCATGTTCTACATATCTACCATTCCTTTAGCAAAAGGAAACCACAAATTCACGTGTCTTCCAATGGGTTTCAGCCTCGGGCAAGTTTGCTATGGATTCAATGCCACCAAAGAAATTGACAGCAGAACGTTCTTTGGGGTGAAAGGGTTTATTACCTGGCTTGTTCCCCTGGCGGTAGGTTGAGGACTAGCATCTCCGCCTCCGCCCAGAGCATGGGGTTGAGCTCTCTATATGGCACAATAACAACTTATTGCCTAAAGGTGTGGAAGCACTAGCCTAGAAACAGGCCAGTTACATCATCAGGTGGTTTAAATTCAGTGAGGATCCTGGCCACAGGAACCCCAACTTCCCCACACTCCACCCCTCCAGGATTCTTGCCTTACAATCTACACACTTTCCATCTTCTGCAAAGGTCCCTGTGCGAGAAAGCTGGAGCACTTTAATGAGATTCTACACAGCAACAGAGGCTAACAACTTAGAGATAATAAAAAATTAAGGCACAGGTAACAAAAATTATAATAATACTCAAGCCAGAGGAAGTGTCCAATCCACAAAGACTTTAGGGGCAATAAGACACATGTTTTAATGCCACCAACATAGGCAAAACTTGTCCATCAGGTAGGATGCATGCAAGAGAGTGGTCCTCTGATAGGACTGCAGCAGGAAGGGGGTCCCTTCCAGGTCTAGTATACCATACTTTTATTCCTCTCCCCGTGGGGGTTACCAAAGGGTCTATATACAGTGCTACTGGAGGTGCATGCACAGCCATAAGGATAAAACTAAACTCCCCCATAAGATGCTCCTACCTTCTGGCCATTCAGGATATACTACTGTGACCTTTGGTGGCCACTCTGCTATTATTCCAGGAATACACAGGAGGCCAGCTTCCAGGCCTGGTCCCCAAGGTGCAAGGAGAACTAGCCATCTTTGGTCCATGTGTCAAAAGGTCCAAGGCCATGTCCACTCAATGAAGTCTCCGGGAGTCAGTGCAGTTGGTTCTGGCAGCAAGATGTTATTCTTGTGGCTGAATCTCATCTTCGTGATTCTTCCTTGGTTTGTACTTGCACTAGTATAGGGGAGGCTTCCATATGTGTTACCATGTGTACGGGGCTCAGGGTTCCTTTCAGGTGTCTCATTCAAACGTCATAGCACGGTGCATAAGTGGACTGACCATCCTGGCATACTATTGGTATCTGAGTTTAGTCCAGATTTTAACAAGCCATTGTGCCTCTTTATCATGCCTGCAGCAGTAGGATTGTATGGCACATGAAACTTCCACTTGATTCCTAGCTGTCGCACCCATTCTTGCAGTGTATGGGGTCCAGTAAAATGGGTGCCCTGCTCACTCTCAATTAACTGTGGTTGGCCATAGGCAGCAAAGAGATGCTCCAGGCTTCTTTTGGTCATCTGCTGGTCTGCACAACAGGTAGGAAAACAAGCAGAAGTCCAGTAGCTGTGTCCACACACATCATCGTGTACCGATATCCTTCTGACACAGGTAGAGGCCCAATAGAGTCTATCTGCCACCCGACGAGGGGTATAGGCCCCTTAGCTACTGTCCCATGTTGCTGTGGATCTCGGTGAAAGTCCCTTTTGGAGCACACGACACAATCCTGCCCAGCTCTACTAACCACTGATGGGCGACAGCCCACATTGTTTTCTGCCCCGCATGCAACAAATGCTAATGTAGCCATTGGGCTACATCAGAGGGAGGCTTTCCTTCTAACCAATGTATCTAGGCCAATTTATCTGCTTCATTATTTCCTGGGGATGGCAGTGGCAAATGACCTGTCACATGGTATGCTGTAATTATTTTAGTCTGACCACAGGCCCTTAAGTCTTTCCACAATTCTTGTCCCCAAAGGGGTCGGTGACCAACCAGCCAGTTGGCATGGTACCAGGTTGGTAGCCACAGGGTCAAGCCCCAATAGATGGCCCAGCTGTCAGTGCAGACAATTATATGGGAGGGTTCCTGGCTGATAACAAGCCAGATGGTCCGCAACTCTGCCCATTGGCTGCTCTTCCCCTCACCATCTTCCATCCATATTGTCTCAGTCTTAGGATGGAAAGCTATGGCCCTCCATTTTGGGGGCTGCCCATGACTGGAGCCATCTGTACCACGCATCTTCGGGTATATGGGCTCTTCCCTCCCGATAGGGACTCTCTGCTACTAATGGTTCAAAAGCAAGTTCTTCCTGCTTTTCACTACTGTATGTCACTGGCTCGAACACATGTTGGAGTTCTTCACTCAAGGGTCTACTAGAAAGGGCACTACGCTCTGTAGGTAAGCACCGCATTTGGCTAGTGTGTGTGTTTGTGCCATGCCACTCCTTGGCTTTTGGGTCCAGTCTCGTACCCACCCCAAAATGGGATAGGTGGTCATTACCTTTATCAGGGCCATTCCAGTGATGGGTTCTGTGGCCAGCAAGGCGTGATACACGGCAGCCAGTTGTTTTTCTATCAAAGTGTATAGTACCTCTGCCCTTTTCCAGAGTTGTGACCAGAATCGAACGGGTTGGTGAGTACATTCAAGCCTCCACAAGAGACCACAGCCATAACCATCTTTAGTGACGTGAACGTCCAGCTCACAGGGCCTTGATGGGTCTACTGCACTCAAGGCCGGCACAGCCTTGACTGCCCGTTTTGCTGTAGTAAAGGCAGATGCACATATCTCAACCCAGACCCACCTGATGCCCTTTCGTACCAAATGGTATAAGAGCTTCAGGATTTGTGCCAAGTGCGGGATAAACACTCTTTAGTAGCGTAGATGACCCCAAACTCCTGTAGCAATGCTACAGTGATGGGGGTAGGAAAGGCCTGGTTTTATCTATAACTGCTTCTGGTATCACTTTGGTCTTACCCAACCAGATGACCCCCAAGAATTTGAGAGACAAACCAGGTCCCTGAACCTTGGTGCTGTTCACAGCCCATCCTTTCTCCTCTAAATGTTGCAGCAGTCTAGGAGCTGCACCTTCTAGATCTGAAAGAGAATCAGACGTGAGCATGACATCATCAATATAATGGTACAGCCACTCCATTGGCAGTTTCTCCAATGTAGCCATGTCCTGGGCTACAAGTCTATGACAGATGGTGGGACTGTGGAGGTATCCATGTGGGAGGATGGTGAAAGTCCATTGCCGTACTTCTCATGTGAAGGCAAACTGTTCCTGACTTTCCTGCTCAATTTTAATGGAAAAGAAAGCATTAGTAAGATCTACCACAAAATGATGTGCTCCTATTTCATGGCTGAGAGTATCCAGCAAGCCTGCAATCGATGGGACAGCAGCATGCATAGGGGGTATGACCTTATTCAGTTCTCCATAATCTACAGACATACACCAGGAGCCATCTTGCTTTATTACTGGCCACACTGGGGAATTGAACGGGCTATGGGTGGGCTTTACAATACCCACCATTTCCAACTCCTGGAGAGTTTCTCCAATCTCTTTATGCCCCCCAGGCAGTTTGAACTATTTGGTATTAGTCACCCACCATTGTATAGGCAAAGCTTGCGTGGGTGCCTAGCATGTCCCCTCAGAACTGCCTTCACCACACATACTCAGTCTGAACCCACCTGCAGTGGTCTGCAACCATAGACCCTGGAGGATATCAATCCCCAAAATACACTCAGGGATAGGAGATATATACACGGTATATTATTTTGGGGGTAGATGCCTTATTCCCAAAGGGACTTGGGCTTTTTTCACTCTGATAGCCTTCCCGCCGTATCCATCTATGAGAGTGGGGGTCCTAGGGAACTGCTCAGGGTTATCATGAATCAGTGAACATTCAGCCCCAGTGTCCACAAGAGCCAGGACACGTTATATGTTCACTGGGGACCAATGGATAGCTATTTCAACATGTGGCCTACGGTTCTTCAGGGCAGATACCTTGACCTTCCCCTCAGTCAAACCGTGTTCCCCAATCACCTTTCTGTGTGGGCTCATGTGAGGTTGGCTCGCTTTCCAGCAGGAAGTCTTGCAAACACATAGGCCAGACTAGTGGCTCTGTCTTTAACCTCTGCCTCTTTGGTCTTAATGGCTTTAACTGCTGCTCTGGTTTCAGCTGTTGCCATAGCTCTAGTAAGATCCTATTGGACTTCCCATTTAATTTCCTTCCATCTGCTCCTGCCCATATTAAATCAACCCACATCTGAGTCATCATAACCTTCATGGGGCCCTGTAAATTCTTCTTGTGAGTAACAGGTCTTATTTATTTCCACATTCTCATTGCTTCAGTCTCTACTAAATCTACTACTGTGCGTGTCACCTCGCTTATGGTATGCCCTAAGTGAGGGGAAAGAATGGCCACTAGAGACCCAAACGGAGAGGTAGGAGCCATTTGAAGTACAGTACTTCTCATCCCAGTAGTGAAAATGTCTTCATCTGGGCCATAATTCTCTGGACTATAGATGTCATTTTTCATGCCTAGCTCTTGTAGCTCCTGTTGGAGTTCAGCATATGTCTGCCATCTAGCAAGAGAGGATAGTAGATCACCCGGACTGGGCCACACAGCACCAAGTGCAGCCATAAACCAATCAAGGAGGGAGTGACTCCCTGGGGTCTGATGTGCATTTTGTAATCACTGCCTCAAGGCAAGCTGCACTGTCAGGGAAGAGAGCTTCCCCATCTCTGACCCTGACAGGACAATTCCATCCACCCCTAAGTCCCACAGATGCAGGAGCCAAGCTGATACTGACTCTGAGGGCTTCTGCCTAAACCAGGAGCCCAAATCCACCAGCTCAGCCTGAGTATAGGGCAGACCATAGAGTGCTCCACGACCTGTGGATGGGGCTGCTCCTCTCCTTTGGGAACCTTCAGCTGCTGGGTCTTTATTTTCTTTACAACCACTGGGCATGCTTTCAATACAGGAGGGGTCAATGTCTCTGGCATCACCCCTTCATCTTCCTTCAGCTTCTCCATTTCTGGGGCTGATGGCACCTTTCTCTCCCATCCCCCGAGTGCCTCCTCTGCTACAACCTTTACCTTTTCTACTGTACCTCGCAGCAATGCTACCTCAGTATTCAGAAAGTCTCTTAACTTCAGCTCAATGCTTCACAGCTGACGTTCTCATACCACCTCTGCCTGTGCTTCCCTCAGGAGTTATCTTTTTCCTTGATGGCCTCTACCATCTTCAGACCACCTGGCAGCATTGCCGTCTCATCTCCAATGGCACCTTGCTACCAGTGCTCTTGTATCATTGACTTCTCTTTCTTCATGACATCCACAAAAGTGCGCAACTTGTGTTCTCATGCCACCTCCTCTCGCAACAAAGCCATTTCTATCCTCAGGGAATCCACAGAAGTTTGCAACTTCTATTCTTGTGCCACCATTTCCTCTGTAGACTTTTTTAATACTGTGAGAAGCTTCCAACCCACAGACCCCGCTTCCTCACAGGAACTCTGCTTCTCAAAGTATCGGCTTACTATACTAAGGGCCACCCCTACTGCCTCAGATGTCACCTACACTTGCCTGAAGTCCTGGGGTGGGGCCCAGTCCTGGAGCACAGGCAGGGAAGCACAAGCAGAGGTGGCCCTCTAAGAGGCAAGCCACCTCAGACCACATACCCACTGGCGGACAATCCATTGTTTCCCCATTCACAGGGGCAGCCCGCTGAAGCCCCCCTCCATAAGGGCAGCTTGTCTTTTTCCTTGGTGAACAATGAGCCCTACCGACTATGCCAATTGTCTTGCCAATGGGTTTCAGCCCCAGCAAGTTCACTATGGATTCAATGTGACCAAAGAATTGATAGCAGGACTTTCTTTGGGGTGAAAGGGTTTATTACCCAGCTTGTTCTTCCAGTGGTAGGTTGAGCACTAGCGTCTCTGCCTCTACCCAGAGCACTGTCCTGAGCTATCTATATAGCACAATAATAGCTTATGCCTAAAAGTGTAGAAACAGTAGCCTAGCAACAGGCCAGTTACATCATCAGGT
>JAVSCE010004455.1:0-20372 GCA_032199065.1 Smutsia gigantea
GCCCAGTAGAATATTGTTAGAACTGTGGCACCAGTTCCAGCTGCTGAGGTCCAGGACATGGAAACCAGAGTCAAGGCCTCATGTCTGGCCTGTGTCCCTGCAAAACTTCATGGGAGACAGTACTCAGGATTTGCCTGAGGCCTCACCCCCCACAGGAAGATGACTGGGCATCAGGTGGGACTGGGATGAGACCTGTGCCGCTGCTTTTACTGCTGCCAAGGGGGCAGTCAAGGCCGTTCAGGCCTTGAATGTAATGGACTCATCAAGGCCCTGTGAACTAGATGTTCATGTAACCGAAGATGGTTATGGACGGGGTCTTTGGCAGCAGCTTGAATGGTCATGCCAACCTATTGGATTCTGGTCACAACTATGGAAAGGAGCAGAGGTCTGGTACGCCTTGACAGAGAAGCAGCTGGCTTCTGTGTACCACGCCTTGCTGGTACGGAACCCATTGCCAGAACAGCTCCAACCAAGGGAATAACCACCTATCCCATTGCAGGGTGGGTGTAAGACTGGACCCAAAGGCCATGGAGTGGCATGGCACAGACACCTACACAGGCCAAATGGGACACATATTTACAGCAGTGCAGTGCCCTGTCTACTAGCCCCTTAAGTGGAGAACTCCAACGCCTACTGGGGCCAGTGACTTATACCAGTGGAAATCAGGAAGAACTTGCTTTTGAGCCCTTGGTAGCCGAGACTCCTTATCAGGAGGGAAAAGCCCCTATACTTGAAGACGCTTGGTGCACAGATGGCTCCAGTCGTGGGCAGCCCCCAAAGTGGAGGGCTGTGGCCTTCCATCCTAAGACTGAGACAATATGGATGGAGGATGGAGAGGGAAAGAGCAGTCAATGGGCTGAGTTGTGGGCAGTATGGCTCGTGATCACCCAGGACCCTTCCCCCATACTTGTCTGCACTGACAGCTGGGCCATCTATCGGGGCTTGACCCTGTGGCTACTGACATGGTATCATGCCAACTGGATGATTGGTCACCAGCCCCTTGGGGGGCAAGAGTTGTGGCAAGACCTATGGGCCTCTGGTCAGACTAAGATTGTTACTGTATATCATGTGACTGGCCATTTGCCATTGTCATCCCCAGGGAATGATGAAGCAGACACATTGGCCCAAGTGCGCTGGCTAGGAGGAAAGGCTGCCTCTGACGTGGCCCAATGGCTACACCAGTGTTTGTTGCATATGGGGCAAAAGATAATGTGGGCTGTAGCCTGTCAGTGGGGATTGCCATTGTCCTTTGAAGAAGTCAGCAGAGCCCATAAGGAGTGCCTTGTGTGCTCTAAGGGGGACTCACACCGAGTCCCACAACAACATGGCACCGTAGTAAAGGGGCTGATACCCCTTGTCAGGTGGCAAATACACTATTTTGGGCCTCTGCCCATATCAGAAGGATATCGGTGTGCCATGACTTGTGTGGACAGGGATCCTCGACTATTGGTTGCTTTTCCTGCACGCCATGCAGATCAGCAAACCACTAAGAAGGGCCTGGAGCATCTCCTTGCAGCCTATGGCTAGCCGCAGGTGATTGACAGCAATCAAGGCACCCAACTTACTGGACATGCGTTACAAGAATGGGTGCAGCAATTAGAAATAAAGTGGAAATTTCAAGTACCATCCTACAGGGACAGGCATGACAGAGAGATACAACAGTTTGTTGAAATCTGGCCTGAAGTTGGACACCAATTATCTATGGGGTTGGTCAATTCGTCTATGGACAATGCTGCGGTGTTTGAATGAGAAGCCACGAAAAGGAGCTTTGAGCCCTGTTGATACGCTCACACACCTTGCTGCCTCTCCTATACAATCGTACGTCCAAACCAGAGAAGAGCTATCGAAGCCAAGATATGGCCAACACAGCAACATCCTGCTGCCAGCCCCTACTGCATTAAGCCCTGGAGACACTGTTGAATGGACCTGGCCCTGGACATTTTGACACATGGACAATTAATGGCTGGCCTTTCTGGCATCTTGGGGGAAAGGCCTGAAAGCTGGCCTCCTGTGTATTCTTGGAATAACAGCTGAATGGCCCCAAACGTCATGGTAGTGTACCCAAAATGTCCAGGAGGTAAGAGCATCTTGAGGGGAAGTTTTGTTTTATCTTTATGGCCAGTGCATGTACCTCCTGTAGCCCTATATGTTGACCCATATGTAGCTCCCACAGGGAGGGGGTGAAAGTCTGGTATACTAGACCAGGACATGATCCCATTCCTGCCCCTGTTTTATCACAAGACCACTCTCTTGCATGCATCCTGCCTGATGGACAAGATTTGCCTATGCTGGTGTCATTAAAGCACATATCTTATCGCCCTTAAGTTTATTTTCTCCTACAGTCCTTGTGGCCTGAATGCGCCCCTGGCTGCAGCTGCCGCATGATGATTGCTCTGAACCCTCCGCTACTGCCTGTCTATGGAATGGATGAGCCTTGGACTTAATCTGCATAAGACTTTGAACCTAGCTGAATCCTCTGGCTTGAGGATTGTCATGATTTTATTGCTGTTGCTATTGTTATGTCATTAGTCTGGTCACAATGCTCCAGTTTTCTCACCTAGGGACCATTGTGGAAGAAGGGGAAAGAGTAGATGGTAAGGCGAGATTTCTGGAGGGGTGCCCTGTGGGTAAATTGTAACATTTCCAGAATATCTCGTCTGGATTTAGTGCATTTGCATATCCTCAGGGATGGAGAGGAGTTCATCTCCATATAAGTGTGTAATTATCTGGGCAACAGGGCTTTTCTGTACCTGAGAGGTGAGGGGGTTGCTGGTTTTGTTTCTGCTGGAGCAGAGGAGAAAGACGGCCCTGGATTGCAGTTTGTAAGCAATAAATGGTTTTAAAATTTTATTTCACCCTTTGACAGATTTTGGTTTTTACAGGTATTTTGCCCCAGGATTTCCTCTCCCCAGACTTACAATCAGGAAAACTTCTCAAAAATTATTTCAGTTGGATCTCAAGATGAGATTACTGTGTTTAAGGAGTGAAGGCAAAATTGAACTCAACTTTTACTTATTGGCCAATAGTCTATGGCAATGATACGCACAATGGGGATGACAGGGAAGGACCAGAGTGAATTTTTGCTCTTTTTCCCTCCTTTACCAAATTTTCCCCAATTGGAAAACACCATAGCATCAGGGACTATGTCTTTGTGGGTAGTGGGGTTCCTATGGCCAGGATCCTCACTGAACTTAAATGTGACAGGCCTGTTGCTATGCTACTGCTTCCACACCTTTAGGCAATAAGCCATTATTGTGTTAATGATAAGAGTTCCGCCCAGTGCTCTGCCGGAGACTGGGTGGCGGGGATGCAAGGCTGTAGGAGAGCGGAGTGGAGACTGGAGTGGTGGCAGTGCCGAGGGACTGACCTGCCACCTGGAAATAAAGTTGGGTATAACCTCTTCACCCCAAGAACCCTTTGCTGTAAATTTCTTTGGTCACAGTGAATCTATAGCGAACTTGCCTGGGGCTGAAACTCATTTGCAAGACAGTCTTTCTTGGAAGGTTCTCACTAAATACTTGTTGACTGAATGAACTCAGATCTTTGTGTGAACTAGTTTACTGGCTCATGGTCTAACCTGAGAGAAAAGCATTAAGAGACTGTCTCAGTGAGAGCCGCGTCATATTTGGGTTTACTCTGAGACCCTACTGCTTAGCCAAAAGCACCTCAGATGCGGCTTAAAAAAAGGAACAAAGTCATGCGATTTCTGAATCCACAGGACCTCGTCCGAGGCTCATCTTGCTGATTGTCCCTTTCTGTACTTGCTCTGCTCTGTCTCCTATCTCTGACAACAGCCTTCACTCCAGGCCTGGTCACCAGTTTTCTTGCTTCTCCTACCTCTTATCATCAGCTTGGGGCTCCAGTCCCCTTTGTACCTCAACATGGTTCAGACCCACCGCATCACTGGGAACCCCAGATGACTCTCTGTGATGAGGGACCCCAGTGAAAGCCATAAAGGATCAAGCTCAGCACTTTCAACTGCACCTTCTGACTCTGCCCTGTCGGGTCTGGTTTAAAAAGAGGAAAGACTAGGAGAACCTCAGAACACAAAGCACTGCTTAAGGAAAGTTGAGTGTGTTGTGCAATATTGTTATGCAATCTCTGAGGCACCCCAAAAGAGAACCAGAGCCATAATGGGAGTGGAGGGTCACAAGGAACAGAGACAAAGGAGGTAGGGGGGTCCCAAAGGCAAACAAATTTTACTGTCATTGTTTATTCTTAGCAGCTATTAGGTAACGACTGAAAATTCAGTTCAGACCATCTGTATTAAGTAACCAACTATATGCCACGCTCCATGTGAGGGCTGGGGACACAGAGATAAGATGCTACAAGCTAGTGGAGTACAAGATCAGGCTCTTCCTGATTCCCTCCTTGCCCATTTTGGGCTCCTCTCAACACGGCTTCATGGCTGCTCCGCTTCAAACTCTCTGGTGACTCTCCATTTCTCTTGGACTAAACCCCCATATTCTCACAATAGTATAAATAGCCTGACATGGCCTGGCCTCAGTTTAGGCTCATTCTTGATTGTTCTGTTCCAGTCATACTGGTCTCTTCCAGCTCCTGAAAATCCCAGGCATGCTCCAGCCCTAGGGGCCCTGTGCTTGCTGCAGGCAGCCTTGGTCCTTCAAATGTCACCTTCCAGAAGGGCCTACCTTAACAACCTTATTGAAAATTACATCTTCTCCCCAGTTCCCAATCCTGGCTGCTATCTCTTTCTTGTTCTACTGTTTCACTTTTTCTATAATACTTGTTACCCTCTATCATGCAATGGTTTGTTGTTTATTGTGTTTATCTTTGTTGTCAGTCTCTCCTTTGTCTGTTTTGCCTACTGCTGAATCCTCAGCCTGGACTAGTGCCAGAGCATAGCAAGTATTTAATGAATATTTGTGGAGTGAATTTAATGGATGATATGATGCTAAGACAGTGATACACACAAGGTGCTGTAGGAGCACAGTGGAGAGGTACTTGGATTCACTGTGCAAGATTTTCTAGGGCAAGATGATGTTTAACTGAATCTTGAAGTATGAGCAAGAACCAGGTAAAGAAAAGTAGGGAAAAAATAGCTGAACTATGTCAAAAAGTAGTGGTTTAGTATTATAGAGAGAGGTGGAGAAACCAGATCTAATTCAGTGCAAATAGTTGATCAGCGCACTGGAAGAAAAGCACCAAGTTAGGTGCTGTAACATAATATGAAGAAGAGTTCGCCAAAGGCAACTTCCTCTACTCAACCCTTTTTCAGGGAGCTTTGACACCAAAATAATCTCAGGGACATTTAGGACATGGATTCCATGAGGAGCAAGCAAAATAATGACAACAGGACCATAACAACCACTACGATAAAAGCTGACATGTACTGCACACTCGTTATGTCCTAGACACACTGCAGAGCTCATCAACTCACTGCCTTGCAGCAAGTAGGTACTCTAAGCCACATGTTACAGATGAAGTAAGTAGAATTGGGAGGCTTGACAATTTTCCAAGGTCATAGCTAATAGGTGGCAGAGGTGGGACACATCTCCCATCTATCTGACTCTCAACTGCACTAAATCAACATGCAAAATGAGTAGAATCATCCTCATGGCAAGCGGTGGCTCCCATGTTCAGTCTTGACTGCCTAAGTAAATCATGTTTACTTGCTTCTATGTGACTTCGATTAACATTTATTGGCCTGGTGCCTAGTAACCTGATGTTGATTGGACTTTCCAGGTCTCCCCAAGGACAGGTGACCAGCTTTTTCTCTCAAATACTTGCAGTCTCATCCCAAGAAAGAGGCTAAAGCAGCTCAGTTTTAGCCAGTGTTTTCCAGAGTTGAGGTTTTTCTCATGCATTCATTTAGTCTGCAGACACTTACTGGGTACTTGCCCTGTGACAGTCACTGTTTCTGCACCTGGGGGAGGCAGCGGGGAACCGATCATGTTGCTCAGTGACTTACCATGGTGTCAGTGTATTCTTTCAGCTTGGCCTCAGAAGTGGCCTTTTTGTGGTGGAGGAAGAGGTCTCGGAGGAAGTTCTGTGATGTTAAGAGAAGAGCCATGTTTTATATAGTGAGCAAGTATATCACAAAGGTCTTGAGAGGCTTTATATTAAGGATTATGGTTTGTTTGTTTTAAGGAAATAAAATGCTTTTAGCAAGCAATAAATCTAAGCATGGAGAGCTGTCATGTTTAAAAGGGAGCTTATGGAACCCAAAGAATAGCTTGAGTCATGAAAAAGCTGTCATAAATCCTCAATTTTGTCTTTTTCCCAGAGAGAGCAATGTCACCTGCACTTTCCAAACCCTCAAAACACAAATACTTTTTTTTTCTTATGTAGTAAATACGTGCTTCTTGGAAGCAAAGTAGTCAAGCTATAGATACTCACTTATTGAATTCCCAGTGATGGACAAACCCTTCCCCCAGTGACCATTCCCAGCAACACTTACACAAAGCTCTGCAGCTGATATAAAGCCACTGCTATCAGCATCATATTTGCGCCAGATCTAAAAAACACATAAGCCATGAATCCATTTGTCCTCAAATAATTTGGAGTTGACTTACCTCGTTGTCTACTATGGTTCAGCATCTGAAAACAGTACCAGAATGGGTGCCAATAAGACTTGCCTAGGTAGTTTTAGGCTTTCTTTGGTGACAGAAATCGGGCAGAACTCACTAGAAATGAATCATCAAATTCACGTGGAGCTACTTAAGAGCACCACAATGCACTTAGAGAAAGGGATCTTTTGGAAAGCTCAAAAATAGAAAGACACAAAGGCATGGACTTCAGTTTGGGGTAATATAGCAAAGTAAGAAACCTTCTTTATCCTAAATTCCTAAAAATGCAGAATACTCCAAAAACAACTCTTTAAATACATAGCTCATCTGTCAAGAAGTGAAAAGACCTCTAAGAGACCTGGCATGATAGGAAAGCACAAATTCAGAGAAGTAATTTATGACTGCAACCATAGTCTGTCCCAGGTACATGCTAATTTCTGACAACTTAGCCCACACACCAGGTAGATAGGAGACAAATCCCGGGGCCAGCCAAGGTGGGAAGTCAAGCTGAGGCACCTACATAAGACTGAAACCCCAAATAACAGTAACCTTAATGAAAAGGCAAACACCTCCAAAATAAATTGCATTGCAGAAAAAGCCCCTCAGGAATCTCACCTGTGTGGCTCAGGATAACGGGAATAAAACATCTCTGATAATTCCTAGTGACATGCCAACTCTTATTGATTTGAGGACAGCATTCATTCAGCTGCAGATAAAATCACTACACTGGAAGACAGAACAGTTGAATATTTTAAAGGAAACACTGAACTGCTTTTTTAAATAAGTGGTGTGATTTTGACCACCTCTGATTACTCCGTGTGCAAGCCTCCCATGTTGACAAGTTCCCTAATTCTTGTACAAAATGAAATTTTCCATAGATATGGAATGGGTTACCTGAGTCACCAATTGCAGGGACCTTAATTCTAGCAACAGGCAGGGCACTGCAGGAATAGTGGGAGCTGTCAGTGCTTCTGCTGGTTGTAGCAAGAAGTGTGCAGAAACTTCACCCTGGTCAGTCCTTGTCACCAACGTTTCTGTATGACTTTGGCCAGACTTATAAAATCAACTAGTTAAATGTGGTTTACATTCTAACTCTTATGGCATGAATATACCAAAACTAAGAATGAGAATTTAAAATGACAAAAAAACGTTTTTGCATGCTTTTCTCATGCTACCGTCCAAACATTTTCCTTCTAAATTACCTTTGAATTTTACTACAACTGACCCATTGGAAGGCCAAAGATTTTCATGTGAATAGTATGCACATCTATCTTTAAAGAATGAAAGCAAAATAGAGATTTCCAGGCAAACAAAACCAGAGTTTATTACCAAGAGACTCATAGTAAAGTGTATACTCCAGTAAGGAAGAACATAAAGAAGGATAATCTCAGGCACAGAAAGGAATTGTTCACAAAGACAATGGGAAATGTGGGCAAATTGAAACAAATCTTCACTGCATAAAATCTGTGGGGTTAAAGAAAACAAGATACAACTAATATCCTGGACAATAATGGTATGTGAGTTAGTAGATGTATGTTATGATTAAAGTGTTTTAAGTTCCTGTGGTTCAGGGGGAATGTAAAGATATTAACTTAGAATATCTTAAAATATATAGGATAGTAACAGATTATACAAATTTACTTTAAAAAAGGAATTCAAGAATCAAAAATGGCATTTTTTTGAAAAACTGGGTAGAGAAAGGGAAAGCTCTTCCTTACAGAAGAAACTGACAAACTAGCAGGGGCGTGGAAAATGGAATTAAGTTGAAAAAAATAGGAAGGCTACAGAAGGGCATTTTCTTTTTCCATTTCTCAAGATTATGCAAGATTACATAAAGCTTAACGTTATAATACACTTTTTTTCTGTTTAAAAAAGTAAGTCATATTTGCTGTAAAAAGTTAATGAAATACAAAAAGAAGAAAACTATAATCTCCAGTAATTCCTACCCCAGAGATAGTTACTTATCATTTCTGTGTTTCCTTCCATCATATTTCTATTACATACATGACCAAACTAAATTGGAGGTTACATTACTTATACAGTGGGTGGCCTATTTATTCCTTACTTTTTTTTGTATATATATAATTTTTTTGTTTTGCTATCATTAATGTACAATTACATGAGCGATATTATAGTTACTAGACTCCCCCTATTATCAAGTCCCCACCACATACCCCATTACAGTCACTGACCATCAGCGTAGTAAGATGTTATAGAATCACTACTTGTCTTCTCTGTATTGTACTACCTTCCTGGTGCCCCCACACACACACATAATGTGTACTTAGCATAATGCCCTTTTTTCCCCCTTATCCCGCTCTTCCTACCCATCCTCTCCAGTCCCTTTCCCTTTGGTAACTGTTAGTCCATTCTTGGGTTCTGTGAGTCTACTGCTGTTTTGTTCCTTCAGTTTTTTCTTTGTTCTTATACTCCACAAATGAGTGAAATCATTAGATACTTGTCTTTCTCCACCTGGCTTATTTCACTGAGCACAACACCTTCTAGCTCCATCCATGTTGTTGCAAATGGTAGGATTTGTATTCTTCTTATGGCTGAATAATATTCCATTGTGTATATGTACACATCTTCTTTATCCACTCATCTACTGATGGACACTTAGGTTGCTTCCGTTTCTTGGCTATTGTAAATAGTGCTGCGATAAACATAGGGGTTCATATGTCTTTTTCAAACTGGGCTGCTGCATTCTCAGGGTAAATTCCTAGGAGTGGGATTCCTGGGTCAAATGGTATTTCTGTTTTTAGCTTTTTGAGGAACCTCCATACTGATTTTCACAATGGTTGAACCAATTTACATTCCCACCTGCAGTGTAGGAGGGTTCCCCTTTCTCCACATCCTCACCAACATTTGTTGTTTGTCTTTTGGATGGTGGCCATCCTTACTGGTGTGAGGTGATATCTCACCATGGTTTTAATTTGCATTTCTGATGATTAGCGATGTGGAGCATCTTTTCATGTGCCTGTTGGCCATCTGAATTTCTTCTTTGGAGAAGTGTCTGTTCAGCTCCCCTGCCCATTTTATAATTGGATTATTTGCTTTTTGTTTGTTGAGGTGAGTAAGCTTTTTATATAATTTGGATGTCAACCCCTTATCGGATATATCATTTATGAATACATTCTCCCATACTGTAAGATGCCTTTTTGTTCTATTGATGGTATCCTTTGCTGTACAGAAGCTTTTTATTTTGATATAGTCCCACTTGTTCATTTTTGCTTTTGTTTCCCTTGCCTGGGGAGATATGTTCACGAAGAAGTTGCTCATATTTATGTCCAAGAGATTTTTGCCTATGTTGTCTTCTAAGAGTTTTGTGGTTTCATGACTTACATTCAGGTCTTTGATCCATTTTGAGTTTACTTTTGTGTATGGGGTTACACAATAATCCAGTTTCATTCTCTTACATGTAGCTGTCCCGTTTTGCCAACACCAGCTGTTGAAGAGGCTCTCATTCCCCATTGTATATCCATGGCTCCTTTATCATATATTAATTGACCATATATGCTTGGATCTATATCTGGACTCTCTAGTCTGTTCCATTGGTCTGTGGGTTTGTTCTCGTGCCAATACCAAATTATCTTGATTACTGTGGCTTTGTAGTAGAGCTTGAACTCAGGGAGCATAAGTCCGCCCGCTTTGTTCTTCCTTCTCAGGATTGCTTTGGCTATTCGGGGTCTTTTGTGGTTCCATATGAATTTTAGAACTATCTGCTCTAATTCATTGAAGAATGCTGTTGGTATTTTGATAGGGATTGCATTGAATCTGTAGATTGCTTTAGGCAGGATGGCCATTTTAACAATATTAATTCTTCCTGTTCATGGGCACGGGATGTGTTTCCATTTATTGGTATCTTCTTTAATTTCTCTAATGAGTGTCTTGTAATTTACAGAGTATAAGTCTTTCACTTCCTTGGTTAGATTTATTCCTAGGTATTTTATTTTTTATGATGCGATTGTGAATGGAATTGTTTTCCTGATTTCTCTTTCTGCTAGTTCACCGTTAATGTATAGAAATGCAACATATTTCTGTGTATTAATTTTGTGTCCCACAACTTTACTGAATTCAATATTAGATCTAGTAGTTTTTGAGCGGATTCTTTAGGGTTTTTTATGTACAATATCAAGTCATCTGCAAACAGGGGCAGTTTGACTTCTTCCTCACTAATCTGGATGCCTTTTATTTCTTTGTGTTGTCTGATTGCTGTGTCTAGGACCTCTAGAACTATGTTGAATGAAAGTGGGGAGAGTGGGCATCCTTGTCTTGTTCCCTATATTAAAGGAAAAGCTTTCAGCTTCTCACTGTTATGTATAATGTTGGCTGTGGGTTTGTCATATATGGCCTTTATTATGTTGAGGTACTTGCCCTCTATACACATTTTGTTGAGAGTTTTTATCATGAATGGATGTTGAATTTTGCCAAATACTTTTTCAGCATCTATGGATATGATCATGTGGTTTTTGTCCTTCTTTTTGTTGATGTGATGGATGATGTTGATGGATTTTCGAATGTTGTACCATCCTTGCATCCCTGGGATGAATCTCACTTGATCATCATGGATGATCTTTTTGATGTATTTTTGAATACCATTTCCTAATATTTTGTTGAGTATTTTCGCATCTATGTTCTTCAGGGATATTGGTCTGTAATTTTCTTTTTTTGTGGTATCTTTAGCTGGTTTTGGTATTAGACTGATGCTGGCCTCAGGGAATGAGTTTGGGAGTATTCCCTCCTATTCTACTTTTTGGAAAACTTTAATAAGAAGGTTGGGTACTAGGTCTTCACTAAAGGTTTGATAAAATTCAGCAGAGAAACCATCTGGTCCAGGCATGCTGTTCTTAGGTAGGTTTTTCATTACTAATTCAATTTCTTTGCTGGTAATGGGTCTATTCAGATTTTCTGTTTCTTCCTGGGTCTGCCTAGGAAGGTTGTATTTTTCTAAAAGTTGTTCTTTTCTTCTAGGTTATCCAGTGTGTTACCATAAAATTTTTCATAGTATTCTCTCATAATTCTTTGTATTTCTGTGGTGGCCGTAGTGATTTTTCCTTTCTCATTTCTAATTCTGTTTATGTGTGTAGACTCTCTTTTTTTCTTGGTAACTATGGCTAGGGGTTTATCTATTTTGTTTATTTTCTTGAAGAACCAGCTTCTGCTTTCATTAATTCTTTCTTCTGTTTTATTCTTCTCAATTTTATTTATTTCTGCTCTAAACTTTATTATGTCCCTCCTTCTACTGACTGTGGGCCTCATTTCTTCTTCCTTTTCTAGTTTCATTAACTGTGAGTTTAGACTGTTTATTTGGGATTGTTCTTCTTTCCTGAGGTAAGCCTGTATTGCAATATGTTTCCCTCTTAGCATGGCCTTCGTGCATCCCACAGATGTTACAGTGTTGAATTACTGTTGTTATTTGTCTCCATATGTTGCTTAATCTCTGTTTTTATTTGGTCATTGATCCACTGATTATTTAGGAGCATGTTATTAAGCCTCCATGTGTTTGTAGGCTTTTTCATTTTCTTTGACTAATTTATTTCTAGTTTCATACCTTTGTGATCTGACAAGATGGTTGGTAAAATTTCAATGTTTTTTAATTTACTGAGGTTCTTTTTGTGGCCTAGTATGTGATCTATTCTTGAAAATGTTCCATGTGCACTTGAGAACAATGTGTATCATGTTGCTTTTGGATGGAGTGTTCTGTAGATGTCCGTTAGGTCCATCTGTTCTAATACGTTGTTCATTGCGTCTTTCTCGTTATTTATTTTCTGTCTGATTGATGTGTCCTTTGGAGTGAGTGGTGTGTTGAAGTCTCCCAAAATGAATGCATTGCATTCTATATCCCCCTTTAATTCTGTTAGTATTTGTTTCACATATGTAGGTGATCCTGTGTTGGGTGCATAGATTTTTTTTAATAGTTTATTTTGGTATTGGGTGCATAGATATTTATAATACTTATATCCTCTTGTTGGACTGACCCCTTTATCATTATGTATTGTCCTTCTTTGTCTCTTGTTACTTTCTTTGTTTTGAAGTCTATTTTGTCTGATACAAGTACTGCAGCTCCTGCTTTTTTCTCCCTATTATTGCATGAAATATCTTTTTCCATCCCTTTACTTTCAGTCTATGTATGTCTTTGGATTTGAAGTGAGTCTCTTGTAGGCAGCATATAGATGGGTCTTGATTTTTTATCCATTAAGTGATGCTACGTCTTTTATTGGTGTCTTCAGACCATTTTCATTTAGAGTGACTATTCTTGGTTTGAGGCCCTTCTGCTTCATTACATTAAATATATCATGCCACTCCTTTCTGGCCTGTAAGGTTTCTGTTGAGAAATTTGATGATAACCTGATGGGTTTTCCTTTGTATGTGATATGTTTTCTCTCTTTGGCTGCTTTTAAAAGTTTGTCATTATCCTTGAGCTTTGCCATTTTAATTATTATATGTCTTGATGCTGTCTTCCTTGGGTCCCTTGTGTTGGGAGATCTGTGCATCTCGATGTCTTGAGAGACTATCTCCTTCCCCAGATTGGGGAAGTTTTCAGCAATTACCTCCTCAATGACATTTTCTATCCCTTTTTCTCTCTCCTCTTCTTCTGGTACCCCTATAATGCGAATATTGTTCTGTTTGGATTGGTCACACAGTTCTCTCAATATTGTTTCAGTCTTAGAGATTCTTTTTTCTCTCTGTGTCTCAGCTTCTTTGTATTCCTCTTCTCTAATTTCTATTCCATTTACCGTCTCTTCTACTACATCTAGTCTGCTTTTAAATCCCTCCATTGTATGTTTCATTTCAGATATGGAATTTCTTAATGATTGAATCTCCATCTTAAATTCGTTCCTGAGTTCTTGAATATTTTTCTGCACCTCCATAAGCATGTTTATGATTTTTATTTTGAACTCTGAAATCTTTCAGGAAGATTGGTGGGTTCAGTTCATTTGGTCCTTTTTCTGGTATTTGTGAGATTTTGGTCTGAACCAGGTTCTTTTGACGTTTCATATTTCTCTGTGATGCCCTCTATTGTCCAGAAGCTTCAGTCTCTGGAGCTGCTCAGCCCCTAGAGTGAGGTTGGGGGTCATAGGGGAGCACAACTGGTGCCTGGGGGGAGGAAAGATCTGTTTCCTGATTCTCGTCTGCCCTCTCTGTCTCCAGTATCAGAGCCAGTGGGCTGAGCACACAGGTGTAAGCCTCTGTGCTTGGCTTCTCTAGCTGTTGTACAGGGTGGCCTCCCTTTGGCTGATGCCAGAGCAGTGACTGCTGGTTTGCAAGCCAGTGCCTTCAGGCCAGGAGGAAGGCTCAGCAGGATGTGTGTTACAGTGGGTGGCCTTGGAGCTAAGTAGCCAGCCAGGTGGAGCACCTAAAGCTCCCCAAAGTTCCCAATCTGCTGGGCAGAGCACGCCCAGACAACCTTGTCCCCCTATCCCTTCTCCCACGCAGCACGGTCCATGCATACCCCTCTCCTTCTCGCTGCTAGGAAGCCTGTCAGACCTCCTGCCTTTCCCTTCTCCCAGAACGGTCGGGTGTGGATCCCATCCTCCACAAATGGCTGGAATCTGTCTCTCAGGCACTCCGCCTATCCCAGTTCCTCATCCGTTACTCTTCCTCCCGTTGGTGAGCTGGGGGGGACAGGGGAAGGGCTCAGTTCCCGCCGGATAAAAGCTTTCGTACTTTTGAGGTCTGCTCTGTTTGTGATGTCTGTATGCAGTCTGGTGCAGCCTTCTTTCCTGTTGCTGTTTTAGGGTTAGTTGTATTAACTATATTTTCACACTATCTGTGGTGTTGGGAGGAGCTCTCTGTCTCACCTCTCATGCCGCTATCTTGTATTACTTACTTTTTTTTAAATATAATTTATTTTATTATCATTAATCTACAATTACATGTGCAATATTACGGTTATTAAACTACCCCTTTATCAGGTCCCCCCCACCAACCCCATTAAAGTCACTGTCCATTAGCGTAGTGAGATGCTATAGAATCACTACTTGTCTTCTCTGAGTTGTACTGCCCTCCCCGTGCCCCCCCAACATTACATCTGCTAATCGTAATGCCCCTTTTTCCCTCTTATCCCTGTCTTCCCACCCATTTTCCCCAGTCCCTTTCCCTGTGGCAACTATTAGTCCATTCTTGGGTTCTGTGAGTCTGCTGATGTTTTGTTCCTTCAGTATTTTTTCTTTGTTCTTATACTCCACATGAGTGAAATCATTTGATACTTGTCTTTTTCGGATTGGTTTATTTCACTGAGCATAATACCCTCTAGCTCCATCCATGTTGTTGCAAATGGTAGAATTTGTTTTCTTCTTATGGCTGAATAATATTCCATTGTGTATATGTACCACTTCTTCTTTATCCATTCATCTACTGATGGACACTTAGGTTGCTTCCATTTCTTGGCTATTGTAAATAGTGCTGCAATAAACATAGGGGTGGCATCTGTCCTTTTCAAATTGGGCTGCTGCATTCTTAGGGTAAATTCCTAGGAGTGGAATTCCTGGGTCAAATGGTATTTCTATTTTGAGTTTTTTGAGGAACCTCCATACTGCTTTCCACAATGGTTGAACTAATTTGCATTCCCACCAGCAGTGTAGGAGGGTTCCCTTTTCTCCACATCCTCGCCAACATTTGTTGCTGTTTGTGTTTTGGATGTTGGCCATCCTCACTGGTGTGAGGTGATATCTCATTGTGGTTTTAATCTGCATTTCTCTGATGATTAGCGATGTGGAGCATCTTTTCATGTGCCTGTTGGCCATCTGAATTTCTTCTTTAGAGAAGTGTCTATTCATGTCCTCTGTCCATTTCTTAATTGGATTATTTGCTTTCTGTTTGTTAAGGTGCATGAGTTCTTTATATATTTTGGATGTCAACCCTTTATCAGATACGTTTTTTATGAATATATTCTCCCATACTGTAGGATGTCTTTTTGTTCTACTGATGGTGTCCTTTGCTGTACAGAAGCTTTTCAGCTTGATATAGTCCCACTTGTTAATTTTTGCTTTTGTTTCCCTTGCCCGGGGAGATATGTTCATGAAGAAGTTGCTCATGTTTATGTCCAAGAGATTTTTGCCTATGTTTTTTTCTACGAGTTTTATGGTTTCATGACTTACATTCAGGTCTTTGATCCACCTTGAGTTTACCTTTGTGTATGGGGCTAGACAGTAGTCCAGTTTCATTCTCTTACATGTAGCTGTCCAGTTTTGCCAACACCAGCTGCTGAAGAGGCTGTCATCTCCCCATTGCATATCCAAGGCACTTTTATCAAATATTAATTGACTGTATATGTTTGGGTTAATGTTTGGGTTTCCTATTCTGTTCCACTGGTCTTTGGGTCTGTTTTTGTGCAATACCAAATTGTCTTGATTACTGTGGTTTTGTAGTAGAGCTTGAAGTCAGGGAGTGTAATTCTCCGTTTTATTCCTCCTTCTCAGGATTGATTTAGCTATTCGGGGTCTTTAGTGGTTCCATATGAATTTTAGAATTATTTGTTCCAGTTCATTGAAGAAAGCTGTTGGTAGTTTGATAGGGATTGCTTTGAATCTGTAGAATGCTTTAGGTAGTATAGCCATTTTGACAATATTTATTCTTCGTGGCCAAGAGCATGGGATGCATTTCCATTTGTTAGTGTCCTCTTTAATTTCTCTTACGAGTGTCTTGTAGTTTTCAGAGTACAGGTCTTTCACTTCCTTCGTTAGGTTTATTCCTAGGTATTTTATTCTTTTGATGCAATTGTGAATGGAATTGTTTTTCTGATTTCTCTTTCTGTTAGTTCATCATTAGTGTATAGGAAAGCAACAGATTTCTGTGTGTTAATTTTGTGTCCTGCAACTTTGCTGAATTCAGATATTAGTTCTAGTAGTTCTGGAATGGAGTCTTTAGGGTTTTTTATGTACAGTATCATGTCATCTGCAAATAGTGACAATTTGACTTCTTCTTTACCAATCTGGATGCCTTGTATGTCTTTGTTTTGTCTGATTGCTGTGGCTAGGACCTCCAGTACTATGTTGAATAGCAGTGGAGAGAGTGGGCATCCCTGTCTTGTTCCCGATCTTAGATGAAAAGCTTTCAGCATCTCGCCGTTAAGTATGATGTTAGCTGTGGGTTTGTCATATATAGCCTTTATGATGTTGAGCTACTTGCCGTCTATACCCATTTTGTAGAGAGTTTGAATCAGGAATGGATGCTGAATTTTGTCAAATGCTTTTTCAGCATCTATGGAGATGATCATGTGGTTTTTGTTCTTCTTTTTGTTGATGTGGTGGATGATGTTGATGGATTTTCGAATGTTGTACCATCCTTGCATCCCTGGGATGAATCCCACTTGATCATGGTGTATGATCCTCTTGATGTATTTTTGAATTCGATTTGCTAATATTTTGTTGAGTATTATTGCGTCTACGTTCATCAGAGATATTGGTCTGTGGTTTTCTTTTTTGGTGAGTTCTTTGCCCAGTTTTGGTATTAGAGTGATGCTGGCTTCGTAGAATGAGTTTGGAAGTATTCCCTCCTCTTGTATTTTTGGAAATCGTTAAGGAGAATCGGTGTTATTTCTTCTCTATATGTCTGGTAGAATTCAGAGGTGAATCCATCAGGCCCGGGGGTTTTGTTCTTGGGTAGTTTTTTGATTACCAATTCGATTTCGTCGCTGGTGATTGGTCTGTTTAGTTTTTCTGTTTCTTGCTTGGTCACTCTTGGAAGGTTGTATTTTTCTAAGAAGTTGTCCATTTCTTCTATGTTTTCCAGCTGTTAGCATATAGATTCTCATAATATTCTCTTATGATTCTTTGTATTTCTGTGGAGTCCGTTGTGATTTTTCCTTTCTCATTTCTGATTGTGTTTATGTGTATAGATTCTCTTTTTCTCTTAATGTGTCTGGCTAGGGGTTTATCTATTTTGTTTATTTTTTCAAAGAACCAGCTCTTGTTTTTATTGATTTTTTCTATTGTTTTATTCTTCTCAATTTTATTTATTTCTTCTCTAATCTTTATTATGTCCCTCCTTCTGGTGACTTTGGGCCTCATTTGTTCTTCTTTTTCCAATTTCATTTATTGTGTCTTTAGACTATTCATTTGGGAATGTTCTTCCTTCTTTAAATAGGCCTGGACTGCAATATACTTTCCTCGTAAAACTGCCTTTGCTGAGAACCACAGAAGTTTTGGCTTTCTGTTTTTGTTGTCATTACTCTCCATATATTCTTTGATTTCTGTTTTGATTTGGTCGTTAATCCACTGATTACTTAGGAGAATTTTCTTAAGTCTCCGTGTATTTGTGAGCCTTTTTGATTTCTTTCTAAAATTTATTTCTGATTTTATACCTTTGTGATCTGAGATGTTGGTTGGTAGAATTTCAATATTTTTGAATTTATTGAGGTTCTTTTTGTGGCCTAGTAGGTGGTCTATTCTGGAAAATGTTCCATGTGCACTTGAGAAGAATGTGTATCCTGCTGCTTTTGGGTGTAGAGTTCTGTAGATGTCTGTTAGGTCCATCTATTCTAGTGTGTTGTTCAGTGCCTCTGTGTCTTTACTTATTTTCTGTCTGGTTGATCTGTCCTTTGGAGTGAGTGGTGTGTTGAAGTCTCCTAAAATGAATGCATTGCTGTCTATTTCCTCCTTTAATTCTGTTACTATTTGTCTCACATATGCTGGCACTCCTGTGTTGGGTGCATATATATTTAAAATGGTTATATCTTCTTGTTGGACTGACCCCTTTATCATTATGTAATGTCCTTCTTTATCTCTTGCTACTTTCTTCATTTTGAAGTCCATTTTGTCTGATACAAGTACTGCAACACCGGCTTTTTTCTCTTTGTTGTTTGCATGAAATATCTTTTTCCATCCCTTCACTTTTAGTCTGTGTATATCCTTGGATTTGAGGTGAGTTTCTTGTAGGCAGCATATAGATGGGTCTTGCTTTTTTACCCATTCTGTTACTCTGTGTCTTATGATTGGTGCATTCAGTCCATTTACATTTAGGGTGATTATTGATAGATATGTACTTATTGCCATTGCTGGCTTTAGATTCGTGGTTACCAAGGGTTCAAGGGTTGTTCTTTACTGTCTAACAATCTAACTTAACTTTCTTGTTAAGTTATTGTAAACACCGTCTGATGTTTCTTTATTTCTCTCCCTTCTTATTCCTCCTCCTCCATTCTTTCTATAATAGGTGTTTTATTCTTTGCCTTTAGTTAGTATTTGGATGGTCTGCTTTCTTTGCTATGATTTTATTTTCTCTGGTGACATCTTTTTAGCCTTTGGTGTGCTTCCATCTGGAGCAGTCCATTTAAGATATCCTGTAGTGGTGGTTTATGAGAGGCAAACTCTCTCAACTTTCGTTTGTCTGGAAATTGTTTAATCCCTCCATCATATTTAAATGATAATCGTGCTGGATACATTATTCTTCGTTCAAGGCCCTTCTGTTTCATAACGTTAAATATATCATGCCATTCTCTTCTGGCCTGTAAGGTTTCTGTTGAGAAGTCTGATGATAGTGTGATGGGTTTTCCTTTGTAGGTGATCTTTTTTCTCTCTCTAACTGCCTTTAATACCCTGTCTTTATCTTTGATCTTTGCCATCTTAATTATTATGTGTCTTGGTGTTGTCTTCCTTGGGTCCCTTGTGTTGGGAGATCTATGAGCTTCGGTGGACTGCGAGACTACTTCCTTCCCAGCGAGGGAAAGTTTTCAGCAATTATTTCTTCAAAGACACTTTCTATCCCTTTTTCTCTCTCTTCTTCCTCTGGTACTCCTATAATGCGAATATTGTTCCGTTTGGATTGGTCACACAGTTCTCTTAATATTCTTTCATTCCTAGAAATCCTTTTATCTCTCTCTGCCTCAGCTGCTCTGTACTCCTGTTCTCTGTTTTCTATTCCATTAACAGTCTCTCGCATCTCATCCATTCTGCTGTTAAGCCCGTCGATCGCTTCGCTGATTTCTGCATTGTCTTTCCTCAGTTCCCTCACTTCCTCCCTCAGCTCTTGCACATTTCTCTGTAGGTTCATCAGCATGGTTATGACTTTTATTCTGAATTCTTTTTCAGGAAGACTGTGCATTTCCGTCCCTTCAGACTCCCTCTCTGGGGTTGTCTGGTTGATTTTGGTCTGAACCATATTCCTCTGTCTTTTCATGTCTATAGAATTGGTCACTGATAGTTGCCACGTATGTCAGCTGGGCTCTTTAAGACTTTAAAAAGAGAAGAAAAAAATAAGAGAAAAAAAAGAGAAAAAAGAAAAAAGAAGAAAGAAAGAAAAAAAGGAAAAAAAGAAAGAAAAGAAAAAACAAAAACAAAACAAAAACAACAAAAATAAAAAATAAAAAAAATGCCCACCGGATGTAGATTCTGTGGGAATGCTCTAGGTGGCGCTATTGCCCCACTATTCCACAGCTGTGACTGTGCTGCTCCACAGGGCCCTTTATCGCTCTGGCAGGGGTGGGAACGAATAGGAGGCTGTTGATCTCAGTGAGAAGTGTTAAGTATGGCTACGCTTCCTCAGGCGCCAGCTAAGGCGTCTGAAACTCCCCAGGACTCCCAGCCTGCTGGGCTGAGTGTGCTGGGGTGATCCGGCTCCTCCGCTGGGCTCCTGTTTCTTTAAGACCGCTGAAGAAAGTGCGCGCTTTTTTTTTTTCCTTCCCGGGAGCCGGCTGCAAGCACCCTGGCGTGTTCCCCGCTCAGATCCTGCCCCTCTGTCTCTCCAATCTCTGCTGCATGGGGTGATGTGGGTCAGCGCTCCCCGCGCAGATCACTGGGGCTGGCTACTTCGCGGGGTGTACTTCCACTACCTCCCGGCTCTGAATCCTCTCCTCCCGCCGGTGCGCTGGGGTGGGGGAGTGCTCGGGTCCTGCTGGGTCGCAGC
>JAVSCE010004456.1:0-89774 GCA_032199065.1 Smutsia gigantea
ATTGTCTAAAATATAAGTAAACTAGGGAATCTCATTATTCAAAGTACCTTCCTGGGACACCTTTGCTAATGCAAGCTTGCCTTGGTAATGTTTGGACTTTGAAATCATATCCCCCAACGTGGGACAACCTGCACTTGATTCTTTGTATAATAGAATTGGAGGGCATTAGGCAAATGTCTGTGGTCATGTTATCGTTAATATGCCTAATAAATATGTCCCTTTGAGTTACTCCAACTGTGGAGTACGTTCGTCATATAAAACTCTGACAGTGTTCGGTGATGCCTGTCAAGGTGGTCACCCCACATGCTTTTCCAGCACCTGCCAGTCAATTCTTTGGTACTCTGAGTAAATTCCTCGTGGTGATGCATCTCTGGAATCGGGCTTTTTATAACTGGCTCTGCATTTGCACCAGCTGTATTTTTCTCCATAAACTCGGCTAATTTCTAGACAGTTGAAATGGTGGTGTGTCTCATTGGCTGAGCGGCCTGCAGCTGTTCAGTAATAGCCCTTTAAGAACAAATGCGGCTTCACTGCAGGTTTTTTTTTCTCCACATATTCACAGACCTAAGGTGATTAAAAAATACTTGTGTTGTGATTCTACCAGAGTTCAAGAGATAATTTTATCCTGGAGTGGAGGCAATTCTATAGGAAACTAATATGCGTACAGATAATTACACTTTTTTTTGAGTAGGGGCAGACACTTTGCCAAAACGCAGTGGAAATTAACAGAGAGGATAGATTGCTGGCTTAGGGCCGAGTCCTGGGCTGTTTCTATTGCTGTTGGTTCTGAAGTCCAACCTTTCCCCACTCTTGGGTCAGCCTAGCTTTTGTGTGATCCTTGGAGGAGTGGTAATTAAAACTGGGGAAGAGGTTTTTGCCAGGCACCCTTTGACTAGCCACCAGTTAACCCTGCGTGGTCATTTCCACCCCCCAGAGTCAGCCATTGACGTTTACGTCAGGAACCACAAGGAAGCTGTTTGCATTTTAGGCAAGCATGTATGCTGGGTTCTCCGGAACAGTTTACTGCTTTATGTAAATAAATTAAATTATTGTTAAAGTCAGTTCGTTCACTCTTATACCTTTCTGGGTTCCTTTTATGTTCATGCATTCTCAAATGAGGATTTTGTAATGCTTTGTCACACCAAGAGTTTCACGATTGGGCTTTGGAAAGCACAGCCGCTCCGTAAAGTGAGGCTTGTGGCCGTCAGCACTGCCAGGCCTGGGCACACTCTCTGAGGGCCTCCGGGGTTCAGGCTCTTTCTCGGTAGCCTCACTGCAGGCTGAGAATAAAGGGAGAGTCTTCCACAGCTCAGGGGCCGAGGGCTCAGTTCCAGGAGGGTTGAATCTGCGGAGAGGCTTCTCTTCTGAATGAGCCTGAGAGCCTTGGAGTTCAGTTGCACAGCAGTCTAGGCCTGAGTTAGGGAGTAGAGTTCAAAACACTCAACTCTGTTCCACCCTCACTGCCCCTCTGTCATTTTTGTGTCTTTAACCTCTGACCTTTTCTCTGCGGTCATGGTAAGTCACCTGCAAGGACTCTGCTGCTCTGAAGCCCTCTGGTGTCCAGGCTGTACCACATCTTCAGCCTCAGCTCCTCTCTTCCACCTAGAAGCGCCCATGCTAGTAACAAGGTATCCACTAGGAAGAGCCCTCAAGGAGCACCCGTGGGCCCATGATAGCCTGGACGTAGGCCCACCTGTACTTCCTAAAGAAGAACTTGTCGCAGCAAACCCTTTATTTAGGGGGCAAAGCGTGGGTTTGAGGCTGTTCTGCTTTTGCGGGGGGTGGGCGTCCTTTGGGCGCAGGGCACGGGTTGGGAGTTGGTCCTTCTCACTTTTCTCTTGGCGAGCACAGCACTTCTCTCTCTCTCCCCAGCTAGGTGTTAACCCTCCCCAGCTAGTTTTCCAGCTTGTACAACCTGCTAGGTCCACACCCCCTGTTGCCAGCTCTGAACTCCAGAATCTGTGAGAAGAGAGGATAGCTAGCCCAGCCCAGGTGAATTTCAGGGTAATGGATCTATGAATGCAGAGTGCACCCCAGTGTGATTTCGCCTTTCACACTCACCATATACTTTAAAACAACTGTTTGAAATATCTCTTAGAAACTCTAAAAATAAAATTTTATTTTACCAACCTCATAGAGATGTTAGGAGGATCGATAAAACCCTTCTTGAAAGTCATTTTAGAGCCGTTGAAAAAAGATGTTTTATATACAAAGAGTTCTACTTTTGATTTTCAATCTGATTTTTAGCCTCAGAAGAATTTTTAAGAGGCCCTTAGAAATCCTACAAAATGAACACCCCCCACAAAGGACTAGGATATTTGGGTGCCTTAAGGCATTCTGTGATAATACAACTTGCACTTCTTAGGAATTCCCTCCCCCACCTTCCTTTTCCTTTCTTTTTTCTTCATTCATTCATTTACAGAACCCTGAATACCGACCGGGCCTGGGCTACATGAAAGCCAGAACTCACCAAGAACATTCTTCGCTTTTCAAGAGCATTCAATCTAGAACATACTTCTCTTGAAAAATTTTTAAAAAGCAAACACCTTGTAGATATGTTGCTTATTGAAAATACATTTTGATTACTTTTTTCTTATTAAATAGGTACAGGATGGATATATTTTTCATGGATGAAAACACTCATGAAGCTGTTGAATAAATTGTGGAAGCATAGCACAGTTCAACGTAGCACATCTTCTGATTCTTGATGGAGGGTTTCTGTCCTGCTTGAAAGGCAGTGTAGGTAGTTGGGTTCAGATCTGACTGCACCCATTCTCTCACCGTGTGACCCCAGGCAAGCCTTGGTCTTCCCAGCTATAAATGGGGGTCATCATGGTGCCTGCTCATAGAGTCGTTGGAGACATACCTGAGCAGGATCTGAGTGTCTGCCACTCTTACAGTTATTTATAAATATTAAATTTTTGTCCCTAAGAGCTACAGTCCAGTGGCCACTAGCCATGTGTGCTATTGAGCACTTGAATTAAGAGTCTAGTACTATTGAGACTCTTCCGAATTAAGATGGTACTGTGAGTGCAAAATGCACACCAGGTTTTTGACAATGCTGATTCAGATAAAGATGTCCCCAGAGACTAATGGCAATTAGAGGAAAAACATGAAGTCTTTCATTTGAATTGCAAAATAAAGCTATAAATATGGGTGGGTGACTGCTGTGGAAGAAAATGTTTAAGGACACTTACTCTTTGTGAACCAACACAAGTAGTTTTATCTTCCAACACTGTTCTTTAATTCCAGTTAATTTGATATTTAACTTTCCAGTAATTTCTTCTGTTCTCTTTTAGTGACAAATTTACTAGATTTTGTCAGTGGAAAAACGTAGAACTAAATATCCATGTGAGTATCATCTTTTTGTTTCTTTTTTTAAAATAAAAACTTCCTCTGGCTTCACTTCATGAGAAAATATTTCATTCTGGAGCCTCCTCCCAAGGGTAACGCAGCCCGAGCATATGTCTCCCGCTCACGGCTGCGTGTATGAAGACGCAGCCTCCCGCCCCCAACTGTAAACAATCAGAGTTTTAATTCTCTTTTTCATATTCAAATAAGAATATGTTTATTTATGTAAGAAAGGATATTTTAAGCAGCAGTTGACCCTTTAACAGAAATAGTAGTAAAAATATAAATCTATGAGTGTAATTCCAGTATCCCTTGTCTTTTGCCATTCTGATAAAGTTCCTTTTCTTTTTCTTATTATTAGGTGTAATCTTGTAGTAAAACTGATGTATTTTTTTACTAGATCAAGGCTTCATCTCCCTTTCTATTAATTTGAGAATGGTAAAAGCAATCCCCAAATCCAGGCTGCTATAACACATATTTTCTTTGCATTTCATGTCCTTTTAGCTTTTAGTGTCAGTAATTCAAGGGCATATTTTTTACTTTATTCTGAGAATGCACGTTTCCTTGTACACCCTCTCATACATTTTCCTTCATGTTTTCCCTTCACATAGGTTTGTGGCTGAGAAAAAGAAATTATCAAGTGGATTTTTGTTTTGTTTTGTTTAGTTTTTTTACTTGAAAAGTACTGTTGGAAGAAAAGGTTTTCTTTTTTTTTTTTTTTAACCTCCTCTTTCTACCGCATTTCCTGGCAAGATTTAGCAGCAACAGGCAATAATACATTTTTAGAAATCCCTTTTATCTACTGTGGATCTTTCTTATGCTGGGCTCTTTCAGCAGACCTAGTGTCCTCGTGTCCTCTGGAGCCTGTGGCCAAATGCCCATACCAAATGCAGACTTGATGTTTTAAGGAGGGTTGGGCGAACCCTGCAAGAATCTGACACTTCATTTGCTAGGATACACAAACCAATAGGCATTTGCTATTGTCCGAAGGCCTCTTATATGAATGTAGTATTCACTTTCTGCCTTAGTACCATCTACTGCTATTCAAATGACTTACGAAGTAGGGCATTACTGTGATCTTGTTGACAAAAGGGAAGTGCTTATGAATAAAGCCTCTTTATGTGCTTTACTCGCACTTAGTCTGCTCCATGCTCACATGCCCAGCACGGGTCCTCTCCAGTCACTGATGTTATCGATAAAGAGTTCACATGGCCAGCATCTGTTGGCTTTCCGCTCATATGGCCCACTGTTATGAAAGCATAGATGCCCTTGATGGAGACTTAACTTCTCTACTGTGACAGTTCCTGGAATGGCTGAACTGTTCCCAAAAATCAGGCTTCACAGTAGCTGAGGCTGCTTTTCATTTTGACTAGAAATTTCATACTTGTCTCCAAGGTACATGTCTTCTAGCCTATGATTTATGAGATTGGAAAAAAAGTCTGCCTTGGCCCCCACTCCACCATCTTCCCGTTTGTACTTGCATTTTTTGCCTGCCGGAGGGGGAGGGGAGCAGAAGGAGGTTCTAGAAAGTCCTGCCACCTCGCGCATCTTGGCTCGCAGTTTGAGGGCTCAGTCACGGAAAGGGCGGATCCCTGTATCACAATTGCTATTTTAATAACTGTTTTGCATGAAAACCACAGCATAATTTTCATGCAATTTTATGTTTCTGGTTTATATTTTGATTCACAGTTGACCATGAATGATTTCAGTGTACATAGGATCATTGGACGAGGAGGATTTGGTGAAGTATATGGTTGCAGGAAAGCAGACACTGGAAAAATGTAAGCTTTCTATGCTCATATATTTTGCTGGGATAAGAGGATTTTATGCATTCATCACAAGAAAATTCGTATATAGATTTATGAAAGCCCATGTTCTTGCTCCTGAAGTAATTTACCTTATAAAGAAATAGGCTGTATTTTAGCATAGTAAGTATTTAGCATACTATGTAAGCACAGTAAATGAAAATAATCAGCTGAAACTTCCACCTCCTTGGGCTAAATGGGAAGTGAACCAGTAACTGTATTGTATGCCTGCTGTGGGGAGGAGCGGTGGGGGAGGAGGCAGGATGCAGAGGTGACCAAGAAGGGGCAGTATGTACAGCTTCCCAGTCCAATCACACTGCAAAGAGCTCTCTGCTTTGCAGAGGAGAGACAGTTTCTTCTAAATAATGACCCGCCTGTGATTCAGCATATGCTGTTTGGGGTGATGTAGCAGTCCAGGAGATGTTGCCTGAGGAGCCCTGAGGCTGATGAGGAGGACGCCCTGGTAGGAGGACCACGGTCATGGGGCGCCGTCACTCATCTCTCACTTGTCTTGTGGGAGGGTGATGTGAGGCAATTCAGTGCCCTTGAGCCAGATATAAGGGCCTTTTGGTAAGGGAATGGTGGAGTTCTTAAGGGGAGGGGGGATTTTTCTTAAATGTAGATGCAGTTTAAGTGAACATATTTCTGAAAGCAAAAGAGGATGGATACATGTGATTTGATAGGCGCAGAACTATGTTTGATCAAGTGACAGGCATGTCAGAACAATGGGTAGGGTAGAATAGTCTGCGAAGCTTGGTTTATAAAATCATTGAGTCAGTGTAACAAGGAGGAATTGAGGTCCCCTAATTCCTGCCTCCTTCCCCTGCTGTCCCAACTCACCTCTTAGGTCGTTCCCCAGCCTGTGCTTGGGTCCTTCCCAGACTTGGCCCAGCAGTCCTTTCCGCTTTTGGGTAGGTGTGATAGTTGGCATTGTTTATTATTTGGGGGCTGAAATTTACCTTCGCAAGTTTACACGCATTGGTCTTCGTCCTGCTTTGGGACCCCGTGCAGGGTGAACGCAGTGTCTGGTGCCCTGACGTCTGAAGTCAGGTGCCGCCTGAAGCAGGATAGCCTGGTGTCCAGACTGTGGCTCCTATGATCGTATGCTGGGTGGGGTTCAGCTTTCACACATACTGGCCTGGACAAAGCCCGTGCCTTCCCTGAGCCTCCATATCCTAGTCTGTAAAGTAGATGTCATAAAAGCGCCTACCTTGTTGCGAGAATTCAATAATACATTGAAAATGCATTCAGAACACCGTCGGCCGCTAGTAAGTATTAGTAAATATTCCTTGACAGCCCTAGTCTATTATGAAAACATTATTCCCCATTCTGTCTTCTCCCAGCGAGGGGACTTTCTGATCCTAAATAATATACTTTAGTTGTCGCCTGTTACCACATTTCACTAAATGTGTTAGTTTTACCTCATTGTCTCTTGTTGAGATAATTAGAATATCTAGTCTGTCACATGACATAGAAATAAATCATATCAATTTGTCTCTTCTTCCTACACTGTTACTACTTCATTTAATCCTCACGAGCTGCCAGGGCGTGGCAAATAGTCTTCTGTTTTGTAGATGAAGGGTAGGTGTTTATCAGAAGTCACACAGCTAGGAAGTGGCCAAGCTCAGCTCCTGTGAGGCCTCAAGTGTGTCCTTTCTGGTGTCCAGGCTGCCCTGGCTCTGGATCCCACCTGTGAGCTGCCACCTCCCCTTCGGAGCCTGTTCAAGCCATCATGTTTATGCAGGGGCTCAAGGCCTGTGTGTACTGTCTTCTCTGGCCTGCAATTTGAAGGTTTTTATTACACACCTTCATGCCCAGAGGGTGGTGATATGAGTAGTGTGAAGCATTCTGAAAATTATTATAAAAATCAGATATTTAAAGGATAAGTAACTTGATACATGTCCTCAATATTTGATCCCAGAATTAAGCAAGTTAATGTCTCTGTCAATGGATTTGTTATAAAGAACTCTTGGAAGAGAGGATAACAATATCAGATTTGAACATCTACCTGTTTTGCTAGAACTCATAACATTGTAAGTTATGATCAGTTAGAAATAAGTGACTTTCTGTGTCCTGCCACGCCAGACAACTGTCTATGTTATATCCCTGGGCCTTGTGAAATAGTCCATCAGAGGGAATTAGCCACACACACAGAATTTCAAAGCTTTGAACATTGACCTTGATCCCTTAGCTGAGGTCTTGATGACCAGGTTTCTCCATTGTGAAGTTACTCCCCCCTCTTCCATACTGTCCTCCTTGGAAGGAACTCACTGGGCAGCCCACACCTACGATACAAAGTGGGGACACTCCACCTGCTGGAGGGGGGAGTTCACTTTTGGTTTTTAATGTGTGCAAAATAAAAAAGTTTTTTTTTTTTTGCATCACACTCAGGTGCCATATTGCTTCCCCAAAACACTTCCCCAATCTGTAGAAATTTTCCCCTGTATGATGTGTATTGTTTAAATCAGTTTAGATATATTTTCAGTGTCGGCTTTTCAATAATACTTATATTTATATACCTGAAACTAGTATAATGTATCAGCTGTACTTCAGTAACAAACAGTAATAAGATTTATGTTTCTAGGTATGCAATGAAATGCTTAGATAAGAAGAGGATCAAGATGAAACAGGGGGAAACATTAGCCTTAAATGAAAGGATTATGTTGTCTCTTGTGAGTACGGGAGTAAGTATTCCATTTGGAGAGCTGCCTTTTTTTCCCCCTATATTTGTTTGTTTTATATCAGGACAGTTTATTTGAAATACAGGCACTTTTTCCTGGCAAATTATGTGGCTAACCAGTTCTTAGGTGGGTTAGAATTTATGGCAAGAAGCAGCCTCGCTAAGTTAATACAAATAGTGTATAACTCACGTACCACCTCTGTTGAGTTTGGGAGTTAGAAAAGTCCTGTCAGCCATCCAGAGACACACCCGCCCCATCACCCTGTGCTGCCTACTCATGACCCCCTTCTTTGCGAAGTGTGGTTACAGAGATGGCAGAAAATAACCGCGGCAACCATAAAGTCGCTCGAGCATAGTTAAGAATTGGCTGCACAATTGAGAAGGACTGACCCACGGAAGAAAAAGTAAGAGAGAAGCAGGTTGTTTCATAAACAGAGAGGGAGCAACAGGGCAGGTTAGTCACACTGGGATTGTCCCCAGTCAGGGTTTCCTTTGAAGGTGACTTTACCTTCTCAGCTCTCGCTGCTTTTGATATGCCGTGGACTTTGGTCACTTCCGTTCCCGGCACCGTGTTGGATATTTTATTTGCATGTCAAGCTACCATTTTTAAGCTCAGCATGTGTAAAAAAAAAACTTTAGCATATGTCTTCTGTACTTGGGAAGCAGTGTCCCGTCCTAATTTCTTTTTGTATTCATGGTACTACCCAGGATCAAAACCTTGGCTTCTCTCTGTTTGTACAAATGTACATAAGGACACACCCAGAAAAGGCCACTGTCCCGGAAACCAGGGCATGCCTGTGTGCGTCAGCAGCTGCCATCCAGTGTTCAGAGGGTCAGGGAGTTGGGGTCTAGAAAGAAAAGCATGAAAAGAGGTTGGAATGGCTGGACCCGTGTGTGGAGCCTCACACCTGAGTTTGTTAAACCTTCAAGGCAAGAAGGTTTATATGCAGTGATGTATGTGGGTCGCCTCCAAATACCGTAGCTGGATTCTAAGTAAGGTCATCTGTACCCAAAGGATTTGAAATAACCAGATCTCAATGATGAATCAGAAAACCCCTTTCAAAGAGTGGGCAAAGGACCTGAGACTCAGGTTAATTTTCTTGCCCAGAGTCTCTGGACTCCTTAGCTAGTGGTCCTTTTTGATCATCACTTTATAGGTTCTGTGTTTTTTGTTTTTCACCTATATTTATTGTGGTTTATGTTATTCTAGCATTAGTTTTAAGTAGTTCGAGAAAAGCTATCTGCTGTTGAAGCAAAAGAATATCATAATTGGGTTTAGTGTCAACAGATGAAAGCACCATAGCCATAAACAGTTTCTAATTATGTGTCTCTACCTCCCAATGTAAGCATTTCAAATAAGAGTTATGCTGTGCGTATGACCATGTTTTCAACTGATTGGAATGGAAACTGAGCAGCCTGCACACCGTATTGTAATCAGTATGAGTGGCATGGCCTTCTCATTTCTACTGGAAATGCCTTTGAATGTGCACTTATGGCAGATTCTAAGTAGTTATTAAAATATTAATTTTTAATGAGCTATCTCAACTCCTTGGATATTTAGTCTCAAAGTCTATGCAGAAAAATGTTTGATGGTGAGAAAATGTTTGTACAATTTTCATGAGCATTTTTATATTTATTTTATTCAGATGGAGGGGAATACAGTTAAGCAGTTGTATGTTTCCTCACTGCCTAAGGGAATACATTTAAAAACTGGGTTTATGTTGGGCTACTCCTTTGAGCTAATTTAAAAGAATTGTTTCTATTTTTTATTTAAATATCAAAACTGTATTTTTTAAAACTTTTAAGTACATAATTTAACCAAATTGTAATTTGTATTATAATTGTAATATAGCTATTTGGAATTTTTTTCTTCTATGCTTTCTTTCTTTCTTTTTTTTTGCTAATGAAAGGCTAATTTTTATAGGTTTCTAGTAATCTTTAGTTTAAACTTGCCTCATTGGGCTAAACTTCAGATCAGCCTGTATCCACATGATTTCTGGGGTGTCGGTGTGAAACTGAACTGTAGTCACTCATCAGAGTTTTCCTTTTACTAGAAAATTTTTTTTCTTTCAATCTGCACTTGGTGTTCTCATTTCCTACCACTCCCAAGGAGACAGTAGGAAGTACTGTTCCCGAAGTCTGAGTCCTGAACACAGAGGGTCTAAGGACTTCAGAGAAGGCCAGCATTGCTGGGGCCTGAACTAAGAGTGATATCTATCTGGCATTGACTTTGGTGCATGGCATGAAGTAGGGGTGAATGTTCACGTTTTGTTGTACAGGTCGATCTAGCACCACTGATCGAAAAGGCCATCCTTTCCTCCACCTGGTTGTGTCACTTTATCACAAATCAGTTGGCCACTTACGTGTGAGTCTTATCTCAGGACTGTCTGTTCTGTTCCATGGGTATATTAGATCCATGGGCTAATATCACACTGTCTGAATTACTGTTGCTTTAATAAGTCTTGATATCTGGCACTATGAGTTTTCCAGCTTTGTTTTTCTTCAAGAGTACCTGAACTTTTCTTGACTATTTATATTTCCATGTAAATTTTAGCATCAGCTTATCAATTTTTATTTTAATTAAGGCTGCATGCTGTCTGTAGATTAATTTGGGGGAAAATTGGCATCTTTACAATTGAGTTATTCAGTCCCTGACCCTGGCATATTTTTCCACTTTCAAAAGCTAATTTAATTCCATTTTGATTTTCAGTGTTTCAAGACAATAATACAGATAGCATTTTCCCCCAGTGGTATGGTTCTTCCAACTTCAGAATGAGAGATGGAAATATTTGACAAGTCAGAACCCGAATGTAGACCGACAGAAGGACTAATGAGGCAATAATATTTTCCTGTAGAATCTGAGTCTTTTGAAGAAGGTGTAGGTAGAAGGTTTGAATCTTACAGGGAGAAGACCTTTGAGTTTGTCTTGTCCCATTAGTGATGTGGTGTCTGCATTTTATCACGTAACCAGATCCCTTTCTCTTTGGCTGTTGAAGTTGCCATGTAGGTGTCTGCACTCAGTGTGCAGGGCGTTGGCATGGATGAAAAAAAATCGTAGATGGTGTTTGGTAGTAGGTGTGCTTTCAAGGTCGGCATTTGCTTTCCTTATAAATCTTTGCTTTTTCACTCTAGGACTGCCCTTTCATTGTCTGTATGACCTATGCCTTCCATACTCCAGATAAACTCTGCTTCATCCTGGATCTGATGAACGGTGAGCCAACCACGGGGCATCTCCATACACTGGCAGACTTTGCCATGATGTTGAACCTTAGCATTGACCGAGGCACACTCGCGGTTTGGGTCTTTCAGATCATCGGGTTCCCCCTGAAGATTAAGGAAACCTTTTATGCTTCAATTATCAGTTAAAATTCATTTAAAAATGTTGACTGTGGTTTCCCTCTGGCTCTCCCAGTCACTCGTCAGGAAGTTGCCATTTCTAGAGAAGATTTTCATAAAATACTTACAGTGAAACTTGATTTTTCTGGAATGCAACTGGCCTAGGTCTTTAATTAGCTTGTTTCCTGACCCTCACTTTTAGGACTGAAGAACCTCAGAAGAATACAGGCCAAAAATAGAAATGTATTTAAAAGCCAGTTTTGGAAAGGACTGATTTGGGGTCAGTACAGATTTTAGCCCAATCTTCTGTGCCTCTAGCCCAGATCAACTGTGCATGAATCTTTTAAACTATGAAGACCCTGAGAACGCTGGAAAAGTTTTAGCCAGAAAAGTCATTTTCTAATACTAGAAAGTCACATGGTGTATATTCCAAGTATTTTTAGTAACAAGCTGAAATAAAAAGGCATACAATTCAACAAATGAAATACCATTTTTGGAAGTTCATTTGAAGTTTTATTATGTTTTGAGTGTTTTAAAACCAGATCTATTCAGCAACATGAAGGGATTTCACAGACATCCCTTCAAAAGAAGCCAGGTATCACAGCATAGATCCTATATGATTCTGTTTATGAGGCAGTCGGTTTAGGCAGGACTAACCACGCGGAGAGGTCAGGACAGAGCCTGCTTGGCCTAACCAGGGGCTGGGAGCTGAGGCACTGCCTGGCTAGGGCATGGGGGAGCTTTCTGGAGTGTTGGAAATGGCTTACATCTTATCTCGTGCTGGTTATACAGGAAAGGGGAGATACTTATAAAAAGCAAGGGCAGTAAGTTTGGACATACATTAACTTTTACAGATCAGTAGAGGCTTTTCCTATAGTTCAGGAGGAACATTCCTTTACCCTGTTGGTAGCATTCTCTGTAACCTGAGGCCATATTATGATTTACTTTTTCCAACATTTTATTATGAAAAATGTCAGCCATATGGCGAACTTGAGAATTTTACTGAGGCCCCCCAAGTAGCCACCACCTGGACTGTACCAGTTAAAATTTCACTGCATTTGCTTATCAATTATCTGTCAATATGATCCATTTGTTTGCTTATTTATTTCGTGTCCACAGAGCCAGTTGCTGAGCCATCTTCTGGATTGCTACATAGTTTGATGCAGTTATTAGACAGGACTTAGTTATCCAGGCAGACTAACTAATCCCACCCTGTGGTGGCAGGTGGGCAAGCCACTCTCAGCCGCACACTGCTGCCAGTCCGAGAACGGCCGCGTTGTCCCATGTTGTCCCAGACATCACTGCACTTAAGTCTTCTCACTGTTTAATTTTTCTCTCTCATTTGTAAAGTGGGTTGTCAAACTACAGAAACCAAAGAGACACGTAGACAAAGCAGAAGCACAGTTACCTTTTTCTACTGTGTCCTGACTACTTGGGACCACCATGATTTTCCTTTCCTTTAAATCCATATGCTTTGAATACAATCATGTATCTGATCCCAGGAGGCGACCTGCACTATCACCTTTCTCAGCACGGGGTGTTTTCCGAGAAGGAGATGCGGTTTTACGCCACCGAGATCATCCTGGGGCTGGAGCACATGCACAATCGCTTTGTCGTTTACAGAGACTTGAAGGTAAGGCTGTGTGACAGGCTCCCTCTGTTTACTGGGTCTGCGCACCGGGCATCGTGGGCCTGGCCCAGCAGGAGCTCCCGGCCATCGCAGGGTGTCCTGTCCTTGTCCCCAGCTCCGTTAGCTCCGAACCTCTGTGGTGACACCCATCTAGCCAACACTGTGAAAACAGCAATAGAGATAAAAGGGACTTTAACAGGTAGTAGAAATGATGATGCAAATATATTAATGTGTAAGTAATAATAATGAGAAGAAAAATGATAGGAGCAACAGTTTCCAGCAGATGAGAGATGCCAGGAGAATGTGTTTGCCTCTAATTTCAGATTCCTTCTCTAATGAACCCAAGGTTTCCAACTGCAATGGGTGGGCTACATGCCTTTCTCTAAGGAGCTAATATGTTTGATTAGCTTTTTAGGTTACCTTCTCAGAATCTAAAATATTGTATTCTACTTTTGAGCATACTACATTTTTCACAAAATACTTTGTAAATTTTAAAGCTTTCTGCCAGGTTAAAGAATTATTTTCTCAGTTTTCATATGAACATGAAGAAGAAAAAAATGTGTTTTCATCAGATTAGAAATAATTAGACACTGGCCGGTACGTGACACTTTATTTCCTCATGTGAGTTTTGCAGAACAAAATACATTCTGAAGGCCCACGAATTGCTTTTGTAATACATTTAAATTTAAATCTATAACCAGTCTCTAATCACCTTTTGCCGTATTTTTGTTTTCTAAGCTATTTAGTAGGCAGTGATATTACTTAATTTCTATTCAAACTTAATTCCAGTCACTCATGATCATTCATGCTTCAGTTTTATAATATCATGTCATTATTTTTATCTCAAGCAAAACAATAGTTAAGCTCCAGCAGAAAAAACTATTATCAGGATGACTATAATTCAGTGTCGATTAGGGCGTTGGGCTTTGTTCTGTTTTGTTTTTTTCCCATGATTATGCTGACTAAATCTAATCTTAAGGATACATTTCATCAGAGTTGTGGTCAGAATCATATTTGGCCATTTGGTAGGGCCCTGTGTTGATTATGGATAATAAACAAATGACATTTATTAGGATTAGTGTGGCACTGTGGAGTATTTTGATTCCTTAGGTCAGTATTTGCTCATTCTTGCAAGATTCCATTCTCTTCTGGGTCTCATTCCCCAAAGCCTTTGGGGTTCACAGCAGCCGAGAAGTCGGTGCATGCACTGCCTGTGTGGAGAGGCATGCTGTCCTGGTTGGATTACAGTTCTTGCAGTGAAAAGAAAATGCTTTTAACTCAGATGAACTGTGGTCATAACCCTCCCCTGTTACCTGCCCCGTGTTTCATTGTTCAATGAATGGAATCCTTCACATCTGTCATTACCACTTTCCTGCCGAAGTTAACGTGAAAAATAGTGTTCTCAGTATCAGGCCCTACTCGGATATGATATTAGAAAGCTTGAATTTGTGTTTAGGAACAAACTGATAAAGTAATAAGATCTCAAGTGCCTACAGTTTTAGAAGTATTCAAAGTCCCTGGGGACTCATAAGGATTGTTTTCTCTTTCTCTTTAGCCTGCAAATATCCTCTTGGATGAACACGGACACGTTAGGATATCAGACCTTGGTCTTGCCTGTGATTTTTCCAAGAAGAAGCCACATGCAAGTGTGTAAGTAGTACATTGACTCTGTTCACAATTGTTTCTCTAATGCAACTCACTTCCTCACTGAGACCCTGACCTGGTCATTTGTCCCTCCAATTTTTTCTTGTTAGCAGTGGCCTTCAGTATGTGATGATGCCTAGTCAGGGGAAGATCCAATATCCCAGGTTGCAGCAGAGAAGGAAGTGGTGCGCTCTCTCTCGCCGTCTGGGGGAGCATGGATGGACACACAGTGTAACTGCACAGGCACCCAGGTGTCCTGTGGGAAAGGTAGGGGCCTCAGCAGCAGACTCGAATCCATGCTGCCTGTGTGGCCCAGGTCAGTCAGTTTACCTGTATGACCCTCAGTTTCTTCATCTATAAAGTAGAGGTGATAATCATCCCTGGAAGTTGCCTATGGGTAAAGGATAAAGGAAAGCCTGTGTACCCAGGAAGGCACAAAGACAACTTCCTGGAATCCTCCAGGGAAGACCTGGAGGTTGTGTTTTTCTCTCTCTGCATCTCCTTTTTCCTTCTTTTTCAAAGTGGCTTTAAAAAAAAAAAGAAATTAGTATAATCTTCCTCTTTTTAGTAAAAAAAAGAATAAGTCATCTACATGCTGTTTGAACTTTTAACACAAGTCATGTTAGATTTGAGAATTATATCAGCCCCCTAACTGACACCCGGAGGGAACACCCTGACACCACGGCCCTGGGCCAGCACCTGGCCCCCCGGTGGACCCTAATGCTGCTCCTGGCAGTGGCTGTGCTTGATCAGGGTGTGTTGACGCTGGTCTGGGTCATCTCTGAACCTGGAGTCATTAGTCTGACGACAGGAATGCGGAGCTGCCATCCCAGGCTCAGCAGAAGCAGAGAGGAGTGCATGCTGGTTTTCATTCCAGTTCCTCAGGTGTCAGTTTATCTGGGTGGAGGTAGTGCACATGTGTGCAGTTGGTGGAAATGCAGATGACTTTAGTTTTATTTTTTTCTCTGTGAATGTATTATTCTTAGCACTGAATCTTTTAAAATGACACTTGATTGTACATTGTGAGCTAACAATTCATCTCTGTACTGAATGATCTTGAAACTGCTAGGGGGTCTCATTTCACACATCCGTGCAGAAAATAAACCACAGACCCTACTTGTTATGGGTCCAGAAGTCAAGTGGTTCTGAATTGGAATACTTTGTGAGGGACTGGATTAAATTAGAATTGCCTTTTTGAGCTCTGATCATGGATAAAATGGTAATAGTGGATAGCTCTATTTCTGTAAACATGTTTCTTTCTTTCTACGGAATCTGGGATATGGTCATAAAAGCATTAGAATTTCGCCAGCACTTCACAGTTATTAGGCCAGAAACTGGGGTTGTGTGAGCTTCTCCCAGGGAGTTCATCAGACATTTTTAAGAGAGTCATTTGAATTTTTAATGCCACAGCTATTTGGTATGATAATTTCTTCATTTTAGTGTAGTCACAACTGAATATGAATTCAAGAGCTCATGAGAGTTAATCTTGCAAAGGAATTAACTTTCAGATATGGGGTTATTTATTCCATAAGGAGCATTGCCCACTTCTCCCTTCATGTCAGCTCTGAAAGGTGGGCTGTTCTCAGCACTTAAACAGCATCTGTGAGGGGACAGGATTGGGAAGGTTGGTTTCCATGTTGAAATGGAAATGCACAATGAAATAAATGCACAATGAAACACTATATTTTTAAGTAAAGGGGGCAAGTTTAGCTAAGAACAAAGGCTTTGGAGTCAGCAGATTAGGGTTTTTTTAATCTCCTTTCCAAGGTGTGCCAGCCTCACTTTCCTCCTCCGCAAAGAGCAGAAGTTGGCATCTCTTTCCTCTGATTGCCATGAGGTTCTGTGGGCTAATTAATGCAGTAAGTATCTATCCAGCCTTGGCTGTGTGCCAGGTGCTGGCCTGGGACGAGCAGCCCAAGGACCTGTCTGTGGAGTGACCAGTATATGGAGAGGTGACAGCCTTCCTGTGTCACTAATTGAGCATCTATACCAGGCTTGCATGGCTGGCTGCTCCAAATACACCGTTATCTTCACAGAAGTGCCCTAGGTTATAGGTGTGATTATCTACTTTTTATGGCCTGGAAACCAAGGTGCAGAGAAATTAAGGAACTTGAACAAGGTCAGAAACCTGGCACCTCGTGGGGCTGGAATTAAAATCCAGTGCTGTCTTAACTCCAAAGCTTGTACTCTTTGTACTATATGGATGAACTCCCTGAGGCTTTGAAATGGTCTACTTAGTCCCAGGTTAAGGATTTGGGACCAGAATTTCTCTCTTGACTTGGTTTCTCAGATCTTTTCAAAGGTGTGGATGTGACCCTTGGACTTAATCAGCCCATTTACAAAATTGCATTGTGGTTGAGGTTCCAGGTTTGAGCATAGACTTAGTCCATTTAATGATGGAATCAAATTATTGTAAACTGAAAGTTAACCATGGGGTAGCCATGAAAAATCAAAGAAAAACTTTTGGAATTGAACAGATTGTCAAGACTGATTTGAGTACCAGTTTATTTTATCTAAGAACATAAGGTTGTGTCTCATGTCATAATGTCTTAAAACATTCAAGTGTTCTTTTAACATTAATTGTAGTACCGATCTTCAGTGGGAAACGTTGGGAAGCACCAGCAGCTTCTGGGTAGACAGATTCAGAAACCACAAGTGGCAAAAATGTCTACTTGGACTGTGTCCAGTGTCAGCTTAGGGACCTGAACTACATTAACCTATTGTATTTATCCTTGTTGCTATCTTCCCCTTCCAGAATTAGGTTTTGATCCTGAGAATCACAGGTTACAAGGTCACCCATGAATGTTTTCCTGGCCAGTGCTGAAGTGAAACCTTCCCAGGAAATGGTTAGGATGCCGTTCTGAAACCTCCACTGTGCTCACAGCGTGGCTTAATGATCTTTGCGAAACTTTGGGTTCTGAAGGGTGGAGCCTATCCAAGTGCTTGGATTTGCCTTGATGGACTAGCATCTATTTTCACTGTTAGAGAAAAGTCTCGAAATAGAACTCTTCAACAGAAGGTACCAGGCCCACTGCTGATCCAGGGTCCTGTAGACCTCACAGCAACCCTGTGGAACAGAGGTGTTGACTTACCACCATTTTATCAATGAAGAGAATCAATGAAGGATGGAAAGGCGGGCACACAGATCATGGCTTTTGCAGGGGCCCCTTAAGACTGCGTCTTTGAAAGTTCCCCATGAACCATCTCTGCCCTTAAGAGGGAGCAGCGTGTGCTTAGATCTTTAAGGAGGAGTAGGGAATCCTAGACTGGGAAGGGATTTTTGAGTTGCAGATAATACAAATTATATATTAAATAGCTGTCCCCCAAGTGATTTTTCTCAACTCTGGGAAAATCATCTTCACATTTGCTCATTTGAGTCCTTTGACCTGTTGACAGCTCTTAGAACCTGATGTGTGATTTCTCCATCTTTTGTACCAGCCAGCTTGTGCTACCACTTTGTCCTCACTCCGTTGGGGCCTGTCACTGATTGTGTTAGTCAGTAGCCCCCCACGCTTAGCACACGCAAGCTCAGGTCCTCAGCCCAGGAGGTGGTGCCACAGAGGAGGGGACAGGCCATCCTTCCAAGGTCCATAGCACTGCAGGTGTGTTTTCCTCACCTCTGCCAACCCCGTGTGTCTCCTAAAAGGGCTTCTGAGCCAGGCAGGAGACCTTCAGCCCTTCAAAGCCGTAGTGGAGAAGGACTAATAATATTCAGATTATACCTCTGAGACTCCTATTAAGTCCTATACTAATTAAGACAGTAAAGGTCATTTTCCCATTGGGCTTCTGATGACTCCTCTTGGTATGGAAGCACCATTGTACCTTCCCCCTCATGTACCATTTCAGGAACAATGCCTGGACATCTCGATGAGCTATTAGTGTTTTATAAGGTGAACGTGCTGATAACCACATGTACACTTTCTTCTCCCTAGTGGTACCCATGGGTACATGGCTCCCGAGGTGCTGCAGAAGGGGACCGCGTACGACAGCAGCGCCGACTGGTTCTCCCTCGGTTGCATGCTATTCAAACTCCTGAGAGGGTGAGTGATATGCATCCTTTAGTACTGTCACCGTGGTGTGTTCTTAGATCCCAGTCAAGACTATGGAGATGTAGGCTGTGGTTTCCTTGAGCTCACACGGTGATCTTTAAGCCACAGGCTGACCCTAGGTGATGACCACAGCTCTTTCTGCCTCGTAAAAGTGAGAGCTTTGTTCCCATAAGGGCTTCGAGGCAAAAGCTTATGGTTTCATATTTTGGTTCCCTAACCACATAGGAACTCTGACACTTTTCAATCTCAAACAAGACTGCTTTGAAATATTTCCATGGATAAGCCTGATTTGGGGAATAAGTGTTATTTTAAAATATGGGTATGGAAGAAGGTAGGATCACTTTTTAGGGATTAATTATGCATGATTGTCTTGTGAGCTTAAAGCGTTTTGAGGGAAAGGTTGGAGACCCAAAGGGAACTCATTGTAAAAGTGCATTTATTTGTAAACATGCTGGCATTAAGTTGTGTTTTTTGAAACATAGAAATGAAATTGCATGATTTTGTGTTCTAATTAATTTGTGTTGTACTTGACCCTTAGTTCTGAACCACCAAAGATGATGGAGTAGAGTGGAAAGATTATGAAAGGAAGGCACCCTCAAAATATGTACTCATGTTGAACACACAACAATCATGTGAATATTTCCACTAATTTTAAGAATTTTTAGCCAGTTTCAGGGGACGTCTTAAAGTTTTAAAAATATGTTATTATTCTTCATCCACGAAGATAGAAAAAGCACTTGATGTTAAAATTTCCTAGTCAAGATTCTGCCTGTAATATTTCTCTTATGAACACAGGCCTGGTAGTTTGCTAAATTTTTCACATTCCTTCTGGAAAGCCTTACTGAGCTCACTGCATCATCTTCTTAGATTTAGCACAATTCTGAATGAGGCTGGACTCCATATCTTCCTCCAAAACTAGGTTCCAAGCACCCTGGCTGCTTCCTCGGGACTCTGGTAATCCAGCTGTTCTCTGCTGTCTGTATTCACTTGAGAACTAAAATTGTATTACTGCTTAGAGAGCCCGGGTCCTGTTAGTCCTTAATTGAATTACTGTATTTGTGGAGCCTGGATGGTCTTAATTCATGTCATCAGACTAGCTGACCTAATTAGAGAGTTTCTGCAAGACAAAACAGAGGAAACCACTTCCCACCCAAGACGGTCTTCCCACCCGGCAGTCCCTGCGTGCATGGAGAGGGCATGGAGACACACTAGGGGTGTTTGTTGGGGTCCCTGCTGGGGTCAGAATGGGGCTGGAGATAGTTTCCACACCTAAGGAATTCCAAGATGATAAAAATCCTTGTGCAGCAGTGGAACTGTTGAATGCCATAACTCAGGATTCAAAAAATCAATAGCAAAATGTAACAGGGAAACCTGCAAAACTGCATTTAGGGCTTTATTTGCTGCTTCATTTTGCTCAATATTGTTATTCTGTCTGTTTATAATACTGTCCATGCATATAAGCCTGGGGACGATCTGGCATAACACTTTTTAAATGGTTTGAAAAATGTGTTTAATTGTTAACTATATGCCAACAATGTGATTTGTAGTTAATAAAGTGAATTCAGTCTTATTTGGCCATAATTCAAGTTCAGAGGACTAAACTGGAAGGTATTGATTTCCTTTGTGAAAACCTTACTCCGGCTTGGCTGAAGCATTACATTCAGTGTGGCCCCTGGTGGAGAAAGTCTTGGCCAACTGGAGGATGTCTGGAGGATATTCATGGAGACGGGGTGGATGAAACAAGATAAGAACGAATGATGAAAGGTCTAGAAATCATGGTTCATTTGGAGAGGTTAAAAGAGCTGGTTCAGTATCATGGGAGCCATAATGACTGACTCCAGCTGTTGATCCCATCTTACTGAAGAGGTTATATTCATGCTGTAGAGGTCCAGAGTGTAGGGAAAAGGAGGGAAAAGACTTGAGTTTGACACAAGAATTCAAGTACTCGAGCTACCCAGTGAAAGTCATCTTCAGTCTCACAGATAGTAAGCTCCCTACAGCTGTCTGGTGGCCATCTATTGAGCCTGAAACAGAAAGAATCCTTGCAGTGTGTAATAGGATTAGATGAATCTTCCCCACTGAGATTTAGATCTCACGCCATTCTTTGTGTTTACTTGTTCAGCAGTCATTCACAGGAAGGGGGAGAGCACTGAAACCAGAGCGCAGGGAAATATATTTTGACTTAAGTAATTCAAGTGGAATTTGGTAAGCATCTGTGGAGTACCTACAGTGTGCGAGAGACTGTGCTTGATGCTCTGGGGAAAGGGAGGGAGAGAGGGAGGGAGGGAGGAAGGCACAGTCCTTAAGGTACTTGCAGGAGAGTAGAGACATGCATACACACAGGATGAGGGCTCTGCTGACCCAACACAGTAACAGTGTGCAGAGAGCCCAGGTGTGGGGTCGCCAGTTCTGATCAGGAGAATGCGGCCAACTTCATGTCAGAGATGGTACATGAAATGGGCTTTGAAGGGTAGGATGGCCATATGAAAACTCAGGTGGAGTTTTCCTGTTTTTGCAGGAGGGGACCATGCAGGCAGGTCTTTCCCCATCAGTGACCTGTGAGTCGTGGGCCAGCTGTTTGTCAAGAGGGCAGGGTACGCTGAGAGAATGGCCAGAAGATTGAGTCAGACTGGGGAGATCCTGGAGTTTATGCTGTGGAGCTGGGCTTTGTCCTGGATGCCCCAGAGGCTGAAGACTTTTAAGCACAGAGGGACATGTCTGGGTTGTTCTCAGTCAGAGGGTCCTGCTGGAGGGTGGAGCGTTGGAGGGTCAGAGACGGGAGGCCTGTGTGTAAGAGGCAAAGACAAGGAGTGCTTGAGGTAGCATAGCGGAACCAGGACCTGAAAGGAGGCAAATGACTTAGTGGTATTGGAGTGAGACTCCGTAATGCTACCATGATTTTTTTCCCGCGGTGGTTGGATATTGGAAGGACAGAGGCTTCAGGTAGTGCTGGTTTAGATTCAGGTGAAGGGGAGGATGGTGATATCATGACCGGCACCAGTGGCTGTAAAATGTCAGTGGCTCATATTAACCTGATGTTGCAGGGCTCTTGAGCAGAACATGGAGTGGGGTCCGCAGGAGACAGGCTGTAGGCTGTGCACAAGAGTCTCCATCCCCTCAGCTGTATGCAAGGGGACAGTGTCACTTGTCCCACCTCCTCACAAGGATGCCTGTGGGACAACCTTGAAAATGTATACAGAAGCGTGCTGCGCAGTTTCCATGCTCTGCAGGGAAGGGAGCCCCAAGCAGCTGTGTGTTCTCAGACGGGAGCGTCTTAAGACACTGGGCCCAGTAGAGCAGGGAGCAGGGGTTCACAGGGGAGAGCACTGGCCTACAGGGACCCCTGGGCCTGTCCTGTCTGCATCCTGGCACCCTCCAGGCAGCCCCAAGCTGGTCCATGTGGAGTAAAGCAGGTGGTGCCCCAGCCACTACCCCGCACTTGTCCCCAGCCCCAGCCTGGAGAAATGTTCAGCTGTCACAAACTGAGGAAGGGTTACTTCTGACATCTGGGGGTGGAGGCCAGGGATGCTGCTCCACACCCTACAGGGCACAGGACGGCTCCCGCTGCCCCCCAAAAAACTACCCAGCCCAAAAGGTCATCAGCACCGAGGGTGAGACACTCTGTGTGGGGCTCGTCTCTGCCCCCCCTTCCCACATCTGTGCAGTGAGGTCGAACCGGTGGTCCCTGAGGGTCGGCTTGCCTCTATTTCCTGCGATCAGATACTCTTACACTGACCACTGCCATTGCTTCTGCTGAAGCCCCTCTTCTCACCCCTCGCTTTGTTTGGACACCGCAGAGGAAAGCCACATGGCAGGAAGGGGAGGATCTGGATGTGGGAAAGCTGTCCGGGCCTGAGAATGTGTTCCACATCCCTGGGCTCACGGCGATGGATGGAGCCGTCGGGGCCATGGGTTTAGGTGCGGGTCACTGCTTCCCCTTCAGGTGCCTCTGAAAAAGCAGCTGTGTGTGCAGATGTGCCCAGGCTTCAAGTGTGTGGAGCTACCATCAGGACCTCAATCTTGATTTCAGATGTCTGTTATGGAAAAGAATTGATGTGACACTAGCCTTGATCTTAAACTTGTCACCATTGATGGTCACCTTCTGCAGTTTGTGACAACCGTTCCCGAAGGTGTCAGACACAGAGCCTGGGTGGTGGTCTGGGGATTGCTGAGCTCTGCCTGCGATTACCGAGTTTGTACCTGGAGGGGGAAAAAGGGAATGTTTATAAATAGTTTGGCTGCTACTGGCTTAGGTTCAAAACACGTGTTTGATGTAACATGCAGTCTTTTTGGTATTTTAAAATTAGCTTTTGATGTTAAGAGTTTTGATCACTTGTAATTATAAAAGTATTGTTTTTGAACTCGTTTGGCTGTGCATATACTTTGTGTGCGTGTGTACGCATGCTTCCCCATCATTTATCGTATCTTGAACATTTTCCCAGCAATTTCAGTGCTCCCAATCTATCCGTAATTCAAAATCCCCATCTGACCACCACACAAGTGTGTTCTGTTCCCACCACACTCCCCGATACAGCCCGAAGGTTGCATTGCTGTCGGGAGGACTTGGCCGGTGCTGTAAACTGTTGACAGGCCTGTCACTGTCTCCTATTTAAAGCAGACTGCATCAGGGAGCAGCTGTGATCACACGGGGTCTGTGAGCACCACGTGCCTCCCTCAGAATGGAGATCATCACTATCGTAGGTTTTCTTTAACATTTTCCAAAATAGAAACAGAATCTTTGGTTTTGTTCACAAAGAATAATCAAGAGTACATTGGAAACAGATATGCATCAGGGTTTTGACTTAAGAGACCAAACGTCTCAACACTAGAGCAGGATTGAATAGCTGAAGAGCATTTCCGATCATTTCTTACTAAGTCGGACGTGGACTAACTGTATTTATAAAATGGGATTTGTAGTGAAAGGGCCCATGTGCTGGAAATGTTTTTGGCAACATTAACTCAGTACCCTTGCGAGCCTCCCTCTGTCTCATGAAAGACTTTTGAAATTGAGCACAGAGCCCTTCTGTCAGAACCTACGGCAGTCCCTCACGCGGAGTGTCAGGGCACAGCCCCGTCCCTTCCAGCATCAGACACAGGCAAGGACGCGGGCATCAAGGGCAGGACAGGGAGCCTCTGGCACGGCCCACAGGAGCCCAGTCAGAAGGATTTGCCAAAATGCAAGATGTTCACATAATCCCTTTTTATACTTCAAGGAACTTTGTGGGGTGAAAGCAGCTGTGGAGACTAAGATTTTTAGTGAGAGTTAATAAACTTTTATCCCTTTCTCTTGAACCATGAGCATGTTAATATCTCTCGATATTTTCCATAAAAGAATGATACAAGTAATGGTTTTAAAAATCTTAAGATCTTACAGGTAATGAATATTATTTGTTGTTATATCCTATTTGCTTTTTAAATGCAGTAATTTTACCTTTTTCTCCTTGGAAACAATTAGGATGAAAAGCATATTTCCAATCCAAATCTATTTTTAGGATGAGCCTATGTTTACTTGGTACTAATTCACCTTGTTTAGATTTTTTTCTTCAAATGAATCCTCTCAAGAGATGAAAATTACTTTGTATTTCATTGCATGATAAGAAGAAAATAAAGCATTAGAGTGCCCTCTCTTGTACAAAATGAAAATTAAAGTATTTAAGGTAATAAATGCTCTGACATAATTTCTTCAAGAGATGATTCAGTGCATTTCTTAGCTAATTCAGTAAGATGGCCAGGTTGGTTGCAGTAAGCAGTAGGACAAGGGTAAGTCAAATTTTAGTCCTTTTTTAAAAATCACATTGATTTATATGTTCAATGTTCAAATCCATTTCATAGAGTTAACTTATATTTTACATACTATCTTGCCTTACATTGTTATATCTGCCTTATAAATAAATCTATAGGATTAGGAATTGTTTAGGCTGTTTTACAATAAGAAAACTGAATCATCTGTATACTGTCCTCAATTTTCAAATAAACAAGGCCATGGTTTTCTAATTCGCATGTTTACCAGTCTCTTTTAATGCTAAGATTTCCTTTAAAAACCAGAGTTTTAAAATCACAACGAAGAGTAAGAATAATTTGTTTTACATAGTTAATCAAGCAGACATTTTGTAAAGTAAGACTGATGCTTATTAATTTCACAAATGATTACTGTATTACGAACCTACTGTATACTCCATCATCTTGGCTACTAGCATATACATCATTTTGCTCTTTCCCTTCACCATTTCTGTGACGTCTGTGGCATTATGCCCCTTTACAGATGAGGATATTGTTACCGAAGGGTGACATGATTGGTTCACAGCCAGCAAGTAGCCAGGTCACCATTTGGATGCAGGTTTTTTGACTCTTTAGTCTGGGGCTCTCCACAAGTAAAACATGAGTAAACAGCTCTCAGAAAGCTGGATGGTCTAGCAGGTGCAGGGATAATTTATATCTATTACTATCAAAGAGATGTAGTGCTGAAAATTACTGGTTTCTGGGGGGAAACATGTTCCTCTTGGTCATGTTTGGTGTGGCTACAGTTTTTGGATGGTTTGAGGGACTAATATCCATTTTTCTTCCAAAGTAAAATCATATGAAAGTTATTATCTCAAACGCTAATTTTCTTTTGTAATTTTGTAATTTTTACAAATGTTACATAAATGGTTTTCATTTTCGTGACTGCCTGTTGGCTAATTACTATTTTTTTCTGATGTTAAGATACCACTTGGAATATATTTGCTAACATGTATTTCAGTACCATAATTTTGTTGAAGTGTGAGGATCAGGCAGCTCAGGAAGTGTAAGCTTGCTCTTTCAGGACCTAACGTATCTCATCATCAGTTTTTCTGTGGAATTGATAAATGTTTATGGCTTTTGTATTTCAATAGTTGTGAATGAACAGTGACAGAGCACAACACTTTACCCAAATACTAGCCAGTGATATGTGCTAAGTTACGTGGTCCCAAATTGTAATAGAATGTTCTTTATTTTTACAGTCACAGCCCTTTCAGACAACATAAAACCAAAGATAAGCATGAGATAGACCGAATGACACTCACCGTGGTAAGATTAAAAATTATTTTTATTTGCATTTACAACCAGTGTAAAAATTTCCTTTCTGAGAATAATAAATAAGTGAAGATAGAGTGTCCAGAAGAATTTCTAAAAGAAAAAAAATCAATGGAATCGGATGTTCAGATGAAAATCAAAATTTGCTAACAGTCAGTAAGAGAAAGATACAGAAAATTGAGAACAAAACTAGAGGAATCAAAAAAAAAGAAAGAAAGAAAACTGCTGAGGTGCAGAAGAGCCAGGCTCCAGTCCGCTGGTTCATGGTGAAAACAATTAGTGACTGTTTTATGTTTCTCTCATTAACTTGTGATGAATCTGCAATTTTTAACACTGTCCTTATCCAAGAAGTGGCCTTTCAGTCTGGTTGGGTGTGAGGGCACTGTTTCTATGAGTGCAGAAGAAAAATCATATTCTTTTTCTTCCCCCCAGAATGTGGAACTTCCAGATGCCTTCTCCGCGGAGCTGAAGTCCCTCCTGGAGGGCTTGTTGCAGCGAGACGTTAGCAAGCGACTCGGCTGTCATGGAGGCCGGTAGGCTGTTGTTTCTGCCCTTCACTGTCTTTGCCTGGAAAGCAAAACAGTTCATTGCAAAATATCAAAAATGATTCCTAGCCCTTAAAAATCTTCCATTTCTATTTGAAGGGGAAAGGAAAAAAAAAATCACCTGGAAGATAACTATATTGTCCTGACCGTTTGTAACTAGCCGATTGAAGAAGTTGCCAACTTTTTGACTTTAAAAATCGGTCATGTAGATGGTGGAAATGAGTTCTAATTTTTCATAGTTCATTTGGTTAAGTTTTAATAATGATTTTATTTGGAATTATGGCAGTTTAATATCCTGCTCAGGTTCTCACCTATTTCCTCTTCTGTATAACTGAATGCTATCTTACACATGCTTTCTGTCTGCCATCCTGCAAAAACACCAAAACCCAGAAATCAAACAAACAAAAAACCCAAAAGCTGATGCCTGGAAAACTTACAGAGAAAGACAGAAAACAGACCCTTCCTGTTGCTCTCCACCCCAGGCTGGCTTGCTTTTCTTCCCATTCCCAGGCTTGCTTTGAGTAAGAAACAACTTTTAACTGTATGTTTTAAGTATGTATGTCGTGTGTGTGTATTTTAGAATAGTGTATTTGTGTGTATACATATTATACCTACATATTATGGAGGTAGCAAAATAATGTACTTATGTACACATTTCCTTATTTATTAATTTGAGGAAGTACCTATTCCTGCAATAATAGATGAAGATTCAGCTAACTCCTTACTTTCTTTTTAGCCTTCCCTTTCCACCACCCCACAAAAGAATTGAAACCCTATTTTGGGTTCCTCTTTTGTTTAACCTTTGTAGCTTTAAATTACAGTTGACCCTTGAATAGCACAGGTTTGAACTGCACGCCTGGGTCCACTTATGCACAATTTTTTCCAATGATTTTATGGGAAAAGTTTTTAGAGAGTTTAAGACATGTAGCCCAGAAACATCGAGCAAAATTAAGAAAAAGGTATGTTATGAATGCATAGGACTGTGCCTTGTTTCACCAACTGTAAGCAGTATTTCTTGAGTCCCAACTTTATAAAATGAGGGTTTGGACATTCCTGTCTTTCATGTCCTCTTCTCTCTCCCACTGACTAGCTTCTGTCGTTAATTTTCTTTTTCACATCAGTAAGTTGATACTGTTTGCTCCTGGTCCGTAATCAAAATCAATTTGTGTGCTTTGCACCTAAGCTGGTTTCAAAAGTTGTAAAGGAAGTAGTAGTGTTTACACTATATGGCAACGTAAGTGCTGTGCATTACATAGTTCCTATTGTCCTGGTAATGAACCTTAGGTTCCTATGTGGTATATATGGGAGGTATCTATATGTACATGTAGGCTTTCATTTTCTCCTGGATTTCTTTCATGGAGGACTCAAGCCCACCAGCTCCAGTGACAACTGAGCACTCTGCTTCTGCTCAGGAGCATCCTCCTATCCAACGCCTTCCCTTCTCTTGCTCTCCTGGTTTGAATCTGCCATTTACTCTGTCCTGTGCCTTCTGCTTGTCTGTCCCCAATCCCCCACTTACCATGTTCTCAAGTAACTGTGAGGGGTGGGTATGATAGGTAAACTTTCTGTGTTCCTACAGATCTAGTATGTCTTTCTGCTGTTCTCAAGCTTGATTGACATTTTGGCTGCATACAGAATCCTAAATCAATAATAATTTTCCCAGGAACTTTGAAGGTACTGCCGCACTGCATACAAGTGGACAGTTGGTACTGGCCCCAGAACTCGTTATCACTTGTCATGTCCAGCACTTGGAGTCCCCTTCACTCAGAAGGCTCATGTTCTTCAGCCTGTGGTGTTCTCTTACTTTACGAATTTGACATTTCTGCTCTAATGTGTCTTTGGTTAGCTCCTAGAAGTCCTGTTAGATGGATGTTGGGATTTCTAGGATGATCATCTATGCTCCTAACCTTATATATTATCTGTTTCTTTGCTTTGATTCTGTTTTACTTTTTGATAGCTTAAATTTCAAACCCTTTAAAAAATCTAGCAGGTTTAATCTCCTTAAAGTAGGACCTTTCAGACCCTACCTCTCCCCAGTTAGAATAAACAGTTAGATACAAGTGTTTTGGGGTTGGATGTGGAGGAGGAAAGTGTGTGTGTGTGTGTGTGTGTGTGTGTGTGGTGTGTGTGTGATGTGTGTGTGTGTGTTTTTCTATATACCGAGTTCCAGTCAAAGCTTGTCTCACTGTTCCACCCCCACTAACACTGACAAGCCGGAGCTCAGCATCTCTGTCCCCAGGGCAAAAGCTCTGCCACTTTTTGCTGTCGGTCACTGCTCCTCCATCCCTCTTTTTTGTGGTAGATTTATGTCTCCGCCTTCCTCTGCGTCATGTTGGTACTTGTTGGGAAGGAGTGAAGCTGCATGCCTGTGCCCCATCGCTGACTTGAACCAGAAGTCTTCTCTCTGGGTTTAATTGATTGGATATGGATATGGATAGAGATATACATAGCGATCTTCTCGTTTAGCTTACCATATTTAATGGGTGGACAATGACAGGCACAAAATGGAACAGAATAAGAAAATCACCTAAGCGTTGGTGGTGAAAATGCAGAGGACACACTTGGACTGGGATTTTGTTCATCCATTCAGTATTTACTGAGCAGCCCCTGGTGCTGGACACTCTGCTCTCCTAAGTGCTGGGGCTGAGGCAGTGCCCAGAACAGACACATGCATGTCAGCTCCTTCTTGGAGCTTACATTGTTCGTGGAGAGGAGAGCATTACAGAAATAATCAAAAACTAAGATGATTATAGACATTGAGAAGACCGTGAATGGCATAAACAAGGCAGTGGAGCGGACGAGGCACCAGCCTTGGGCAGAGGGGTGGGGGAGGATGTCCAGGTAGAGGAGTCAGTGAGGACGGGGCTCTGCCGTGGAGTCAAGCTTCCATGATTCTGAAAAGCAAGAAGGCTGAGGAGCTAGGAGAGGGAGGGCAAAATGGGTCAGAGGGGCAGCGGGCTTGGGCAGGTCCCCCAGGCCCTTGTGTGGCCTGGGTGGGGTGCTGAATTTTGCTGTAAGCACAACAGGAAGCCTCTGGAGCATTTGGAGCAGGGGAGTGGTGAGGCCTTTGAAAAGGTGATTTGGGCGCTGTATGGAGTGGGCAAGAGTGGAGGCTGGGAGGCTGGAGGCGATTAGAGCTGGGCGGGGAGTGGTACCCAGGGCCTGGTGGCCTGGTGTCCAGTGTTGACAGCAGGAGGCGGTGCGGATGTGAGCATCCCGCCATGACCAAAGACACCACCGCTGCGACTGGGGACTGCGGTGAGGAGTGGAGGCAGTAAGAAGTAGTCAGGGCCCCAGGTCTTGCTGAGGGGTGGGCGTGGAGTGTGAGGCAATTGGGGGTGGTCCTGGCTTGTTGGCTTGAGACAGCAAGGTGTGGGAGGGCAAATCAAGAGTCCTGCTGTAGACCTTTCAGCCTCACCTGACTGCAGATGCTCAGTAGGCACCTGGATTTGTAGTCCTCCCCCAGTGTGGGGCAGAGGTTGGCATGTGGGATACAGGTTTGTGGGTCACCTGCAAGTTCAGGGCACTTAATGGGCCCAGGCAGGGTGAGACCACCCAGGGAGTGATTGTAGAGGACGGGGGCCACAAACTAGCCCAGGATTCCGCGACACAGACAAGAGGACTTCGGGCCAGGACGGGAGAGAGCTGGGAGCATGGGGCACTGGGAATGTGAATTTCCCCAATGCAGGCTTTCTTCAAAGTCTGCAACCTCTTCTGGTGTGTGTGAACTGAGCTTTGACAGTGATTGTTAGGGAAACAGACTTCTTCAATTTATGAAGGGGTTTGACATGCATTATTTTATCAGATTTCTGGTTTATTTCAAAATATTTGGTGTTGCATATGCCTGTTATTTCATCTATCATGACTTAGAGACATCTGCTATAAATCTAATGTGTAGACTTTAATTTCATTCCTATTTAAATTTGTTCTTATTGGTGACAGAAACACACACACACACACACATATACAGATGTAAAATAACTCCTAGGTCCTCTTGAACTAGAATAAACATCCCAAATAAATTATCATTGGGGATAATATTCCTAGCTTGAGCATGCAATATTTCTGAACATCCAGTGTTTCCTGTGTTGCTTTGAAAGAAGCGTATTTAACTTTCTTAAAGAACTGAAAATAGTTCTCCGTGTTCTTGCCAGGAGACAGTTTTTGCAAAGTATTTCATAGATTTCCAGATGTACACTGAGCACTGTTGTGGCTCTCTCTCTTCTGCAGTGCACAGGAAGTTAAGGAACACAGCTTTTTCAGTGGCATCGACTGGCAACATGTCTCCTTACAAAAGGTACTCTGTCTGGGACCGTGCGCTGGGCACTGCCACCTCTGTGCTCTGTCTCCACCTCTGCTTCCTGCGTCTGCCCCTCCAGGGCCCTGGCCCAGCTTCCCCCAACGTCCGTAGGGTTTTCCTCGCTCTTCTGCCAGTCATTGCCACATGGCTGACTCTGTCTGGGACAGCTTCTCTATCCTCGTTTCCCTAGTTTAAAATCTTTGAAAATATATTCTATATAAATTAATCAATGGTGAAATGGAGCTGTTAACCAGCTAATTCAAATGTCCACATGAGATTTTTTTTTTTAGCTTTAGTGCATTTCTTGGCTTCTTATCTCAAAGTCACTCTTTTGACCCAGATCCATATAAAAATGTACAAGAAATGTTTCTCATAAGTTACTTATGCTTTCTAGCCCAACACCACATCATTTAAGAATTAGCATGACCGAGTATCAGCAGAGTCCTCTGTCCTTACTTTAAGATATTTTTATATTCTCATTGATACAGGAAAACACCCCAAATTAAAGTATTTTCAAAAGTTGAGCACCAGCTTTGGATTTGTTTTTGCATGAGCTCAAACTGTCCAGGAATGATTAGAATTAGCTTTTGTGCTCTGGGGCACTGAGCATCGGCCTCGGGACGTTCATGCCTGCGGAGCGCTCCATCCAGCCCGTTGCTCGTTGAGGCCCTGGCAAGTGGAATGTGGTGCAGCGATGTCTGGGAGAACGTGTTTTCCTGAAGTTGAGCTATCAGGATGTGCAGCCTTGAGGCTTCAGTATATTTAGTAATGATTTAAGACTTTGGGCATGAGTCTTTTTCTTTTTCCCACCTTAAATTTGTCTTAACACCTGGGGCCATTGTTTTGGGGGCTGTTCCATGCAGAAGCTCGTCTGAGAAATATGGTCTGTGATTTGTATGAGCTTGAATGAAGTGCTGCATGGAGTGTAGCCTGTTGCCATCTTCACTGTGTTCTCTTTATAGAATAGTGGGTTGGGGCAGGGCCATAAGGTCACCTGATAACCGAACCATTCCTCTTTGGATCTTCCAGTACCCCCCACCCTTGATTCCTCCCCGGGGGGAGGTCAATGCTGCCGACGCCTTTGACATCGGTTCATTTGATGAGGAAGATACCAAAGGCATCAAGGTACACCTGTGATGTTTGCCTTCAGTGTTTTCGGAGGGTGGGGGGATTGGTCATTGGAAATCCACCTTCATGATTATCTTAGCATTGGCCTGTTTGTGGAGTGTAACTCACACATGAATGTTTACATAGCTGAAGAATATGGAAGCCAGGGACCTAAATTAGTTAAAGACTATTAAAGCTTCCTTCAGGCTCATCATTTTATGTTTGATAAATGGCAATATGGTCAGTTTTTTATTGATTTGGATATTTTTGTGATTGAAATAAAACTTGAACATATATGAATCAGGGAAAAACAACTATATGATAAAGCAGCTCCCCACCTTGTGCCAAAGAGCCAGTCATCTTAACTTTTCCAAGTGTTTCAATTTCTCTGTTAGGACAAAAAGAGCAAACAGCACGAATCATTGTGCATTTGTCCATCAAAAGTGAGATAATCACTATTTTAAAAAATATAATCCTTTACATTTTTCAAATGTCTGTTCATATCATTATTTTTCTAAGTAGACAAGACATAATTACAGATGGTGAGTCATGAGAGAAAAGCATTCTCTGGGATGCTAAGTCAGAGAGCACTGCTACATGTCAAGCTCCCGTGTGCCCCCACTTTCACAGCCACCCCAGGAGCTCCCCACCCACCTCCAGACACTCCTGTCTTTTCTCAGCTGCCTGTGTTTGTACCCTTCTTATGTAAGACCCCCTCCCCAATTTTCCCTACCAAGTAGCTTCTCCCGCCAGAGGGCTGCAGCGCTAACACACACACCAGTGAGGCAGAGATCAAGGAGTGACGGGTAAGGTGTGTGAGGGCCCTGTGGGAGCTGCAACTTGGAACACCAGAACCAGAGCCAAAGAGGATGTGGGGACAACAATGATGGCTGCAGGAAGATGGGAAGATTCAGGAAGGAGAGAAGCTACTGAGCGCAGCACAAGGAGGCCAGGCGCAGCCGGGAGCTGAGGAAAGGAGTGGCCATTAGTTGGAACCTGCGTGTCTGGAGAGGCGGGGCTGAGTCACAAAGGCCAGCAGGGAGTTTGTAGGACCAGCTCTATCCAGGAGAGGAGGCTAGGTGAGGAAGAGGTGCAGAGGGCCAAGGCCACTTCTGTCGTGTGGAGCAGGGGTTTCCTGGGGGACGGCAGTGTGACCAGTGCCCCGGCATGTGCGCTACCAGGCACCGTCTGTAGCCTACCAGGTGTGTAAGTGCCACTACACAGCAGTGCCTTGGGGAATGATTCAGTTATAGTTACTAAAAGCTATTGCTGCCAGAGTAGAATTTTGACATCAGATATACGACTCTCCATGAAAGAGTACTAACCATAAAATGACTATGATGAGAGGGCCCACAAAAATGTTGGATGTTAAAAAGAGATTCTCATACTTAAAATTCTGTAAGCCATAATCACAGCTTTGGAGTCAGATTGGGCCGGCTCAGACCTGCACTAATTAGCTGAGTGAATCTGGGCCATTTGGGTCACTTCCCCAGCCTCTGTTTTCTTACCTGTGACTAGTTTCAATGCCAAGATTTATCTGAGAGCAGAAGAGAGAACCTTTTTAAGCTTCCTGGCATGCAGTCATTTCCTGATCTAGGAGCTTCTATTATTGTGCTTTTAGTTCTAACTGACCAAGAGCTGAGAACATGTCCACTTAGAATAAGAAGTAGTCTGTGGCAGGGATGCAGCTGGAAATGAGGAGCCAGGGCCTGGCCCCGGGACGGCCCGGTGCAGTGGAAAGGCCTGCATAGTAAGACACGGCTCTTCATCTTTAAGAAAAGCAGCCCAATGCAGAGAAGGGTTGTGGGTTGGCCCCAGGCCACTTCGGCCTCACTGGCCAGGCTGAGGATGGCTTCCCTTTATTCTAAAAGCAAAGAGAAGCTGTTATATATATTTTTAATTTGTTGTTAAGTATAACACAAATTCAGAAAATGGTATGAAGCAAATGTGCCATTTAATGAAGGATGATCAAGTAAACATCATAGACAGGAGAAAACTAAGGGGAAACAGTGACCAAACGTAATGCGGGAACCTGGATTGGATCTTGGATCAGAAAAGATTATGTCACTAGAAAAACTGGTGAAATTTGAGTAAAGTCTGTGGTCTAGTTATTTATAAATTGATCAGTCATCAATCAATCAATCAGTTGGTCAAGCGAGCCAAACAATACATTATTCTTTGGGGGAAAAAAAGCTCCCCTGATATATACACATAAATTTTATTTTTTGCTTTAGTCATTTTCAGTAACCTAGGCCAAGTCATAAAAACCGAGGTTCTCTGAAATTATAGGAGGTGGAACGATTTTTATGTGCAGCAGAGGTCTCTGAATATCTGCTTTAGAAAGGAGTGTGTTTTCACTTCTGGCTGACTCAGAATTGCTAGAATCTGCACTAGCATCCCTGACCACGGGGGCTCTTCCGGCCGTGGTGCTCTAACACCCCACCACACACACTTGCACACATGGGTGTGCACATGCCTGCGGTGTGCACACTCAGATCAGCCAAGGATTTCGGCTCTGGGCTTAGTTTAGTCTGAAGGAAACTGAACAGGGCAAGGCTGTATGGATCAAAGGGATTCCTACTAGTAGTCTCACTGACCTTTGCCACACAACTGCAGCTCGGATGCATCCCATTTCAAAGTGCAGCTTCTGGAGAACTTGGAGTAATAGTTTGGAAGAGAAATGCTATTATTAAATCTAAGTTTTATTGCAGCACATCTTAAAGGCTAAGTTGCCTAAATTCCCCATGTATTTTCAGCTTTATGCTTAAAAATTTGATCATACCATTAAATGTACTTTAGTGGAAGGTTCATGGAAGGTATAGTAAATCCAGCCTCCTTTTTACCTTTTGTTTTTCTCACTTTTGACATAAATTGCAGGTGGTTTGAAAACCCTCCTGAAGTCTCCCCTTCAGTTGTATCTAAAACAATATGGATATGTTTGCCTACTTTTATAAATAAAGTATCCTCACCATAATCAACATTTTATTTTGCTCTCAGAATCTTTTAATACTTAAAAAAAAAAAACCCTGCACATGTTAGTCTTCATCAGCAAAAATGTGAAGATAGTCTAGAAGATTGGCCTGAATCTAATTAATCCAGGACTGCCAGTGAAGCACCATCAGTTATTAACCGTTTGTGGATCCTGGTTGCTTGACTATTATCATCAGTAGAGATTTGTGACAACTAGTTAATTGTCTTTAAATGATTATATGCTGTTGCCTAGCTATCTTCCTACATAAGGGTATGATAACTTCTGAATCTGTTGCCTTTGTTAAGTATGTGAAATCATAAATATCTTGATTTCTTTAAATAATAAGCTTCTTGATTGCGACCAAGAACTCTACAAGAACTTCCCTCTGGTAATCTCCGAGCGCTGGCAGCAGGAAGTAGCGGAAACAGTTTATGAAGCAGTAAATGCAGACACGGATAAAATTGAGGCCAGAAAGAGAGCTAAAAATAAGCAACTTGGCCATGAAGAAGGTAAAACAGCTAGTGTGTCTCAAAATATTTCTAATGCAATGACTTTTTAAAATTTCTCGTAAAGCTGAAAAAGTGTTTAGGTCATAAAATACTTCCCAAAGGGTAGGGGTAGGAAATGCCATACATTGTTCTAGTGTTATCTGGTTTGGGAAAGTTCAGTGTCATATTTTAAAGTCTTCAGCTAACTTATAAATAAAGAGAGTCAGCAGTATTTTGTCTGTACATCCTTTTATCTTGGAGGGTCTGCAGTGAGTTTGGAAGTTTTTCTTTGAAGATTATTGTGGTGTCAGGAGTGGGGCTGGCTTCACAGGCTTCTGATCTGTGCAGTCGCATAGGCATTAAACCACTGAGTTTAATGAATTCTTAATCATTTTTGAAAAAGGTGCTTGCATTTTCATTTTTCAGTGGGTCCCACAAAGTATGTAGTTGGTCCTGATGAGGAACTTAGTATCACATGTCACTTGTCAAGAGACAGAAATGCATACAAATTTTTATATTAAAAATACCATTAAAGAGTCACCAAACCATATTTTCATTCACAGTATTTGAGGGTCCTGATAGGGCTTCCAAAGTTCAATTATTTAGCATCAAGTATTAAATCAGTGACTCTCAATTCACAAAATATTGTCACTCTTGGTTTTTCTTAAGATTTTGTGAATTTTGGATATCTATATCGGTTGTGGTTGATGATCATAAGATACCACTTCCCTTTACCTGTAGGCAAAGACTTTTTAGAGATTAACATGATATAATAAGAATAACCTGAAACACTTGCGTTCAACCTTGGATGGGGCATCGTGATGTGCGCTTCGCGGGTGTTAATGACAGTTTGCAGAGGTGTGTGTCATCTCTTTAGAAAAGTGTCCTCCATCCTGGATGAAGTACTTCTGATATAAAGGCTGCCTGAGTGTACCCAGGGAGTATTTCAGCCCTTTAACTGTACTCACTTCCGTTCTGCAGGGAAAGGGGCTTTATTTCTAAGCTGTTTCAGAGAACAGGACCATGGAGATCGCTCCGGACTGTGTTTGCTGTAGCAGATTTTACATAGGAAAGTATGTTATCCAGTGAGGGCCATGATGTCACTAGAATCTTGACCAATTGGACGCAGAAAAAATAACATATATACCTAAATGATCTCGCTGAACTGTATCTTGTTTAGAGCTGCAGTTAGAACACTGAACAAATTAATGAGTTTATCTTCATACATAAGTAATTAATCATAATTAGGTCTTGATCTAAATATAGTTTAGACTTAGATCTGTGAAGTAAAAATGCAAGACTTAACACTTTAAATTTACTGTAGAAATGCAAACGCTTCTTCGTTAAAATGACACCTCCAGGAAGCCTGGCCCATGGCCTCTGAGCCTCCCTCCCCTGTCGCCTCCCTCCTTGGTTCTTTCTCTGCCGCTTCTGTCCTTGTCCCTGTGACACAGCAAGGGTATTGCTTATTTGTTTATTGTCTGAATCTCCAACTAGATTGTTAGCTCCCTGAGGCAAACAGGGTCTCGTCTCTTAATTCACTGCTGGATCCAGAATGCCTAGAACATGCCCAACTCCTAGGCATCCCCTCGCCATTGAACGAATGAGGGAGTGAATGAATGATTTTGCACGGTCCCCAAAGGCTTTAATGAAGACAAAGCAAGCCACTTGAAATTAACCTTTTTTTAATAAGAGACGATACTTCACTATAAAAGTGTAATCAGGACTCACCATGAATGAGAATTAGCTTGGTCTCTCAGCATCACCATAAATTTGAGGGATAAAAAACAGCTTTTGATCCTTGGGTTAACCTTAGCTTATGCAGACTGGAAAATGCCCGTTAGACGTTAAAGGGGAACCCAGTCCCGCACCAAGGCAGAAGCACACAGGCCCAGCTCTCTGGTCTCCAGTTCTCCTTCTACATGATAGAAAAATAGGAACAAACTTTTGCCCTCTCAGAGCAATAAATGCCCATGATGAATTTATTAGGATATTGAGAAACAGCCATTCAATATGTTTGCAGAGAGCTGAAGAAACTGTTTTTAAGTTCCCATTTGATGTTTATAAACAGAAATAATGATATTTCTTGTGTCTTGCATTTATAGAAACTTAACTTTTTCCAAAAAGTGTGTGATTATTTTTTTCTGAGAATAATAAAGACACTCCGTTTCTGGGCCTATTTAATTTATGGCTATTTTATATTCCTCAGATTATGCTCTGGGAAGAGACTGTATTATGCACGGGTACATGCTGAAACTGGGAAACCCTTTTCTGACTCAGTGGCAGCGTCGATATTTTTACCTCTTTCCAAATAGACTTGAATGGAGAGGCGAGGGGGAGTCACGAGTAAGTCTAAAGCCATGTCGCCGAACGCTCATTTTCATTATACTGAATGTCATGTGCTTATTTCATACTGCTGGTGTGTCTTATAACATACCCTCCTAAGCCCTATATACCTATTTTAACTTGTGTACGTGAGATTTTAATGTTCAAATGTTAACTTTTAAACTTCTGAGTCAAGTAGGGATTTTGTAGCATCTGAAAATAGCCCATGACGTTCCGTGAGGTCAGCAGCAGGCAGGTTTGAAGGCAACTGGAGAGCAGTTGGCTTGGTCAACAAGGAAACAAAGTGGGAGACCTTGGGGTCAGATGTGCTTAATCCACAGCTCAGTGAGCCCATGATGTTAATTCTCTGAGTCTCGGTTTTCTCATCTACGAAATGAGAGAAGTAAGAATTATAACAACCACTACAAGTTTTGTATATAAATCTTGGGCCAAGTGCTGTTAAAAAACAACTCATTTACTGTGTAGCAACCTTTGAGGGGCCAGCCTATATTTTACAAAGCACAACCAGAGCTTAAAGAAGTCTGGTGCCCACGACATAGCTGGACAGTTGTGGGTTAGGACTGATTCTCACCAGGGTCTGCCTGGGCTCACAGCACCCCTATGACATGGCCTCCTCCAGCCGGGTTCCTGTGGAACGAGGCAAGTGATAAAAGCCGTGATGCTGGGCACAGAGGCGAGGCCGCCGACACACCCTTCCTTTGGCGTCCACTTCTTTGGAGACTTGTGATTCCGTCTCACATCCCACAGGACGATATAGCTGCTTCTAAGGTCCTTGCGAGAACTATTGTCTGTGAGCAAGATAAAAATTTCCCGTACATACTGCTCCTTTAAGCAGGGCAGACAGCCCATATTAAGCACCTACTGTGTGAGGAGCTGAGGTCACATCACCATGGAAGGTGTCAATGCAGGTGGAGGGCGCACCTGTTTCTGGGGAGGGACTGGTTAGGCTGCCAGGACCAGGGAAGCAGGACCATGGTCTCGAATATCAGGAACATAGTTGGCCTGTTGGATGTATAGGAGTAACTGCCCATCAGCTAGCTGCCTGGTGGTTGGAAGTCGTAAGCCAGCTCTTGTTTACTTGACCTTGAAATGTGTTTTTAAATGCCTGTTGGTGAAGTCGCTGTTTCATTAGGACTGAGTGCTTTTACAAATAAACAAGGTCTTCTCGCTGTAACTAGTACCACAGAGGTCATCTTCTAAAATTAATACATCTAAGATCTGAGTTACCATTAGTAAGACTATTCGGGGGTCTGAAATTGTAACTCAGGGGCTGGTATTCTATAATATATAACATTATATTATATATATACATAGTGTTATATATACATATAAAACTAGTGCCTCAGTTAGGATTCACACACTATATGTGTAGTTACATAATATATAATGTTTTCAGGTAACCAGTGGCCCTGGGCATGTGTCTTGGTTAAGTCACCATTGTGCACACTGAAAGGAAATTGTCTCACTTTGCAGGATATTTGAAAATTAAAAAAAAAAAAGAAAAACCAACAACATTGGATGCAATAAATTACCTTGGTTTTATAAGAGGTAGCGTTTAGTGTTGTATTTCAGAAGCTATGTAATATGCACGGGTGGATTAGTAGGTACAAATAAAAGAAAACAAGAGTTTATGATGGTGGTGTTCTTCATCTAGGAGTCCTTGAGTGTTTATCAAAAAAAACATAAAAGGGTAAGGTCCTCATGCCATGACAGCATTCACCTTAAGCAATAATGCTGTAGACCTAGTGTGACAATCTTACAAGGATGTCATCTACTTACATAGCATCTTGATATTGACTATATCATTTTGATGTTTTCAAAACATCATCAGCTTACAAGCTAGCATTACCAGGCTGTTCCAGAGCTGCTGTGCTAGGAGTCAGCCACACGCCTTTCACTCTCATGTGAACCATATGTAGCATTCCATGGGTCCCTCACGACTTCATTGATGGAATTTAGATGACTGTGATACAGAGTGTACATGCGATTCATAATCATTCAAAAGTCAGTTCAGTGTTGAGGGAACAGCTTTGCAGGGTGCCCATAGAGACATTCTTTCTCTTCAGTTTCCTTTGTGATACTGTTGTTTGAAGTTCATTTGTTCCTTTGTAGCCGTTGTCCCCCATTTCTAGAATATCATCAAGGAAAGAAAAATGCCGATTTTTTTCTTTTTCCTTTCTTTTCTTGTTTTCTTTTTTTAAAAAAACTTATTCTAAGCTGGTTGTTCTCAGGGTTATTAATTTAACTTAAGTCATGGAGTGAAGTAATTTATCATTTTTTTATTTTTCTGGCTAGCAAAATTTACTGACAATGGAACAGATTCTGTCAGTGGAAGAAACTCAGATTAAAGACAAAAAGTGCATTTTGTTGAGGATAAAAGGAGGAAAGCAGTTTGTCTTGCAATGTGAGGTGAGTTTTAAAAAATTGTTTTCCACAGGTAAAAAGTTCGATTAGTTATATAAACTTTCAGCCGCAATGGCTGCCTGGCTGTGAAACATTTTGTGGCTCCATGCTTTTCTCACTTCCACATTTAACAGTTATTATTAAAGAAGTAAACATTATGAAATGGTAGGAGGATGTACGTGAAATGATTTGATGCCCCTACCTGGAAATTCTGTCCAGTATTTAATAAGGGCCTGGAATTTTATTTGTGACATAATTTACCGTTCTTAATCTCTAAGCGTATTTGAGGATGAAGTTTATATGTTTAAATAACAAGATAATAAACTGACTCCTCTTGGGGAAATGCCCTCTCCCCCCAAAGTTCTGTTGTATCCCCAAATTTAGTTCCTGAACACTTTTCTACCGGTGGACTGGGGTGTGTGTGTGTGTTTTAAAAGAGCGTATAGAGATAAACCAGCTGTAGATACAAAACATGTATTATATAACTTCATAGAAATTGCACACGCAGAGGGCCTTTTTCATTTGTCAGAACTCTTCCTCATGTATTATTTTATAGACTTCAGTTATAGAAGTCAGCAGTCAGAGGTAATCTCTAAACAAATTAAAGGCAGTGCTCGCAGTGGGGTCGGATGCGGAGGGGCACCTGGAGGCCTGCTGTTCCCTGGCGGTGGCCCAGCAGTCGCCACTGCTCTGGGGCAGGTGCATCCCGGGGGCTTCCATTCAGGTATTCCGAGGAATGAGTGACTGCCTGCGGTGTCCCCATGCACCCGCGAGCTGGTCGAGCCTGTCATGGCCTCTCTGTATTTCCACATAGAGTGACCCCGAGTTTGTGCAGTGGAAGAAGGAGCTGACAGAAACGTTCACGGAGGCCCAGCGATTGCTGCGACGCGCCCCCAAGTTCCTCAACAAATCCCGGTCCGGCGTTGTCGAGCTCTCCAAGCCACCCCTCTGTCACAGGAACAGCAACGGCCTCTGACCCCGACGCGGGGGATCCCGGGGAAGACGGTGCCCCCGGGAAGTCCTCACGGCTATTTCCAGCCCCGGAGATGGAGCTTTTGCCGAAGTGCAAGACTTAGAGGTTCCATCCGCGTCTCTCTGGGGTTCTTCCACGGCTGCGAAGCCCCGGGACGCGGAGATGCCCCTAACAGGAGTTGTGGCCATCGGCAGGCACGGGTCGGCCTCCTGAGTGCCTGCTGCCACCATCGCATTTCTCTGCTCTCGAAACTACTGAAGAAAAAGTTCTTTTTCTTTGCCATGCACTTATTTTGGTATATATGAAAACAGAACTTGAAATGATTCCTACTTAAGACTTCAATTTTTATGTCTGATATCAAACATACCCGTGTTCTTGCCAAGATGGGATTTTACTGTCTGCAGAAGCAGATAGTAGATTGCCCCAGCGTTGCCACATTTTATCTACTGCTGAGTTTGTGTGTCTCTGGCCCATACAACCGGGCACTGGGTGGGCGAGCAGCTGTGTGTTCCTCTGCGCCCCTCAGAGCCGACTTCTTTTCCTGGGATTGAAAGGAGTTGGTCTCCGAGAAGGGTGCCCGTGTGCCCTCACCGGTGCGCCTCGGACAGGGAGCTCTGGCCAGCTGGGGGCGCCGGGGGCAGGCCATGCGCAGCAGCGCCTCAGGGTGAGCGTCCAGGGTACTAGCGATTGTTGGCCGTCTTCAAGGACACCGACAGCGCCTCCCCACGGCCGCGTGCGCACGGACGCGGGCTCCCAGGCCTCTCCTGGGTGCGGACAGTGTACGGAGCTGTGGGACAGTCCATTCTGGTTCCTTCTGCCTGCCCTCGGTGAACGTATCAGTCATGAATGTGTAGAGGAAGGAGGGGATTGCCCTGTTTTACGTTTCAGTATGATTTTAAATGAATTTTATTGAGAAAAAGAATGCGGAAGAACGACAGTGTCAACGTGGGTTAACTGTGTATATTGACTTGTAATGTCGCTCCTCTGTCGTTGGTGAGTGACACCTAGTGCTGGGCGGGGCGCCGTGTGCCAGGGACATCAGAGCTAAAGGCTGTTCCCTCAGCCGGGCGGCCTCCCCTCCCCCCGGGGCTTTAGTCTGTTTCCACCTCCCCACGTGTTCCACGCCCCTTTCAGGCCCCAAATAAATAAATGCTGGGTTATAAGAACCAGCGTGTCGCCGAACAATGTCCTTCATGTCATCAGACTAAAAATACGAACCATAATTTTTGAAGTCCACCTGTTTGTCCTATTCCTCATGCAATTTTATTGTATGTTTCTTAGTTAACTACTAACAGTATAAATAACTTGAAATCATAATTATCTGTATCCTGCCCTTGATATTTTTAGTGGTTCCAAACCTTTGCATTTACATTTGTATGCTCTGTTCATGGGAAAGTAAGTACTATTTAATGAAATTATATTTTGAGAGTTTGGAAGAAAATGACTGCATCTTTTATCTCATGGAAGTTGCTTTGGAAAAGACATTTGGAGGCTCACTGTCCATCAACTACTAGTTGGAGTTTAAATTAGCATACATGGTGGCATACATGGTCCGCCTACCCCTTCTATGATAGGAACAGGTGGTACTGTTTACATGCATCCCCTGATTGAAAAGGGAAACATAGCATTCAAAACCAGTTTTAAAAACAAAAACCACAAAACCCCACCGGAAACAGAAAAGTAGTTTTTCTGCATAAAGAGTGAGCATCGTCTCAGCCATGGTTAATTATAGCTGTCTCTGCTGTAGGTGTCGTCTCCATTCCAACCTCACATGTGCTCAGCATTTGCAGTTTAGGAATCACTGTGCCTCCTACCTCTGCTGCACAGAGTAAAGCTCTTTATGGTGAGGTGCGTGGACGGCTCCAGGGTCCAGGCTTAGGTCTCCCATTTCACACCTAGGGCATTAGCTATGCCAACTATCTTTCAAAAATAGAATTTTTGCTCTGGAGTAGAACATAAGGCACATCTCTCTTTTCAAAAAGAAATACGAATCAGAAAATATCCCAAGAGTGCTTCTGCCTCAAACTTATTCCAGGTAAACTTTTACAGCTCCCCAGCTCATACATGATTTGTAAGGACATGGCTGAGAAGTGCTTCATCGAGATGTCATCGATTAAGAGCTCTCTGGGAGGTTTAAGATGAGCAGCTTTGGGGACTGTCTCCACTTGGGTTCGGTCTCCTGGCAGTCCTGGAAAGACCAGTCTTCCACCTGCATTTGTGCCCGAAGCCTGTGGTCCTGATGGGAAGAGTTTCTGCGGCTAGAGGGGAGACACTTCCGGGCCCTTCTGCGCCAACACCTGGAGCCTGTGCGGTCAGAGAGGTCCGTTGGTTTAGACGTGTTGGGATACTTGGATGTTTGAAGAGGTTTTAGGAGGTTTTTACATCATTGCAAGAGGTTTGAGCCTTCTTGCATCTGCACCACTCAAAAAGACGAAATTCAGCACACTCCAAGAAGATAACCGAAGTTGATACCATTTGTACAAAATTAATGAGTCTCAATTTCGTAAGTCCAGGGAATTAATGAAGCAAGGCCTAAAACTAAGAGATGACTCTTAAGCTGCTATACAACATATATGGAATAAATGTAAGACTTATGCGAATCCAAAGTTCATTTTTAACCGAAAACATGCTCTGGTGCATGAATCCCTTCCTGTCCTTGGGGCTCACGGTCTTTCCTTCTATATCATGTTTAAGTGATTTTTCCGCAGCACTTCTAGGCATAAGCTATTGTTTCACCACTGATGCAGGTGTTTCCCTACTCATGCCTCTGGTCAACTCACTGAACTTGAAGTTTCAAATCATCTATGTAAAAAGAAGGGGCCAAATGTCAAGGTGTGCTGGACACAGGAAGCATGCTGCTCGAGACAGACAAAGCTGCAGCTAACCACCATCTGCCCAGCCAGCATCGGCTTGATTGACGGTTTGAAGTATGCCATGTGAATTTTAGAAACAGTTGTTTAAAGGCTCTCACTGGTCATTTAAAGATAACCCTTTCTAACTGACAGTGAAGTTTGACTGGATTAAAAAGATTAAAATGTTTTTTTCTTTCCCTGATGGTCTTAAAATTTTCACTCAGAATGTGTAGCTGCGCCAATTCAGTACAGCATTGGACTTTTCGTTGGGATTGATTTTTCTGTTTCAGAAACTGAACCTATGAAGAAGAACATGAAATTCTCAAAGTTGGACCTTTTTCCACGATGTAAATCTATTAAAAAACAAAACCAAGTACTTTGAAATGTGCTGGTGTGAATTAAGACTTAGCTTGTGTGATTTCATCATATATAACCTTCTCAGTTGTGTTCAGGGGAGTATTTGTGTGTCACTGAGAAATGTTTGATGAATTAACCCCTCCCAACCCCAAGAGATTGATGTACTGTTTGTACCGGAGAGGAGACAGCCTCATTCAGGTCTGTGACAGCTGGTGGCTGATAGGTCATAAGCTCTAGGGACGGGTGGAGTGGGTGTTACAGAGAGAAGAATAGTAGTAGAACTGGGGCGAGGGAGAAAAAAATTATTTTGCTACTAAAAATCATTCCCTTTATACCATAAAGCCCTAAGGAAATGAGTGAGTTAAAAGTTGATGGCCTTTCTCCCCCTTTATAACAGGAGTTGAATTGTGATTATTATAAGATTAGGCTACTTTTTTCTTAAATATGGAGCTGCTGAACTTACTAAGAGACCTTTTGCTTTCCATGCGGACTTTGTATAGAAATTAGGTTCCCATTGCCTGCGATCCCACACCTCTGAGAAGGGGCACTTGACGTAGAACTAACACCCCATCTTTGTATGTGTGCCTTGCAGCTACCGGGAGGGTCTGAGATGGGGTCCAGGGCCGTCAGCGTTCTGTGGTCCAGTTGCGGACATTGTGGCACGTGCACTGAAATTGCAATAAACCCCTAGAATCCCAGGACTGGCCTGGCTGTTGAAATCATGCCCATTTCCAGAGTGAGCTTTAATAGTATAAATTTCAACATCTCTTTCCTAAAGATCTAACATGATTTTCTCTCCCATGAAAGGTTGACTTGAGAGGCCTAAACTAATGAACTACTTAAATTCATGTTAATAGGAACTTTTTTGTATCCAGGCCACATTAAAAAAAATTTTTTTTACTGTAGAATTAATTGAGTTGACCTCTGAAATAACTCCTTGATTTCCTCAAAGCATAATGGACTTTAGGTTTCCTGTCTCAAAGACCGAGAGAGCTGTCCTTTCACAGCAGATTGCCAGGGCTCTCCACCCAGCAACAGGCGAAGGCCTGGGGGCGCATGGCTGCCAGCCACTCTGCCCGCATGGCTGGGTTAGCATCAACTGATAAACGGAGCATCCAAATTTTAAACTGCCTGTATTTAAACACACACACAACAGAAAATGGGTTAACATCATATGCATTACATCAGAAACATGGGGAAAAAACTGCTTTCTGGAGTTAACTCCTTGGAGTACACTCAACCTAACAATCTCAAAATCATCTTTGAAAAATGGTAACTATGCTCCCATTTTTTATTTTTCCCTCATTCAAAATGTTGTTCATGTAAGGGGAGGGAATGGAGAAATATTTCTAATTGTGTACTCATTTTACAAAGGACTTAACATTTAATTTCTTGTTTCTTAGTTGGTGTATGTATTATATGTGGTTTATGAGTTAAGCACTGGCCATTCTTTAGTTCTATTGTTAAATTGTATTTTTCTATGTTTAACTAATTGTAATAGATTTGGCTCTTTCTGGGTAACAAAGATTGCTTGATTACATATATATATAAAACAAGAGTTCTATTTTAGCACAAAAGCATTTTATATTATTTATTGAACTGCTTAAGTTCATTTTCCTCGAAGCATATCCCATATCATTTCTGCTTTTTATTTGTATAGTTTGTTATTTAAAGAAATGGCAGTCCTTTCTGGTTTTCATAAAATAAAATTGACATAATGTGTATAGCAACGTGGGGCAAACGTCTCTTCTCACTGCCGTGGACTGTTTTCAACAACGCTTCTCCTCTGGCCTGTGCTGAGGGGCGTGTGCACCTTTCGGGTAACATCTGACAGCAGAGTGGCTGTGAAATATGCTTTCATCTACCTCTTCAGAAGGCCTCCTGCTTGTTGACAGGTACCCCTGAATGCTTTATTCTAGGCTGTCTGTGTTATCGGAGAATTGCAGTAAAACATTTTGGTGTACTTCCCTCAGATGTGGATTTGTTTTGAAAGCCATGGCAATGCCGAGGGCCCAGGTGAGCAGGCAGGTAGACTTCCTCCTCTGCAGCTGACCTTCGGGAACCGAGACGCCTGCCGAGCGCCATCTCCTCCTCTGTGCCAAATCCTACGGCCATTCTTGCCATCGCCTGAGGTTGGATTGTGGGGCCTGATGTACCAAGCATTAAATGGGGAAAAGTTCCTCCTCGGCACTCTCCTTTAGAAATTGACCAGCTGCGTTCACAAATGCTGCTTCTAGGAATAGCACATTAGAATGTGACTTTTTTCCCCTCGCTGCTTGAAAATGGTTTGGAAAAATGGGGTCGCAAAGGCAAAAGCCCCTGTATATGATTAAAATTTTGCAAGAGGTCTTATTTTGAGCAGACCTGTAAGGATGTATGTGCCATAGAATGAAGATCGGCCCCTGCTGTGAGGGGAGTGTCCTCTCCCATGCTGCCCTTTTTCTCTGCCTGTTTGCCTAGTTGCATAGCCATCAATGTAGTAACATTTGCTATATTCTTGGCAAAGTGTAACACCCTTAAGGGAATCAGTTTTCTATTGTGTATTGCTACACAATGCGAAGCCAGTGAATTCGATGTTATAAATCTAGATGTTGTACCTATAAAATGATCTTGTGTTTTTTTACCTCTTTTCATCTTGGTTGTCCCCGTGGAGGTTCGCACTTGTACTGGTCTCAGTACACATTTACCAGTGCACGTTTGAAATAGCCCATGTGAGATGCCGTTCCCCATCCACCGTCGCCCGCCCATGGATGGCATGTCCCTGCCAGCTGGTATCACCATCTTTCATGGCTGCTCTGGACCAGCTAGGCTGGTTTTCTGTGTTGGCAAATTGCTTATATATAAATCTCAATAAAAAGGATCTGTATAAAGATACCTACTTTGGTGTGCTATTTTTCCCCCCGATTACAAATACTTTCTTTTTCAAGCTGTCAGACATCAGGAGATGACTCATTTTAAAGAATCCTGGTTTGGGGGGAACCCATGCAGAGGTTGATTTTATAAGGGAAAGGGGGCTGCCGACAAGCATTTCTGCTGATTTCGTGGATTGTTGGAGCCCAGCCAGCTTCCCAGTGTCGGGTTTGGAGGCCAAGTGCATGCACCCCACGAGACGGGTTGCAAGGAAAGACGATGAATCAAATCTGGGCCCTGAGGACACCCACATGCTCCATCTCATCTCCTTTGTCTAGGCTACGCCAGGCTCCCCAGCTTATTCTCTGGGCAACCTTAACATCCCTCCCGCAAGTTGAGACCCCGGGCTCCATCCCTGCCCCCACGGAGATGTGCTGAAGGACCCCATGGTGCATGCCACTTTAAACCAAGAAATTCAAGGAGTTGGCCCCAGAGTCCCAGCTGCCTGGGCAGAACCAAGGTAAGAAGGGTATTTCCTTGAGCCAGAAGCACTGGCTCCTTCTCCTGCTAGTTCAGCAAAGAAGGAAGTCACAATTGAGCCATGAAGCCATCCAGTTGCCCCTGCAATGTATGTGTATTTGGTGATTTAAAAACGGTAACAGGGGTTGACAGGAGGCCCAGCTCTTGAGTGGGTAGTCAGCGCCATGGAGAGAGGGCAGCCGCACAGTGGCCTTATATAACCCTGGGTGCCCCTGAGAACTGTGGAAACCCAGTGACTCCTCAGTGCCCAGGAGGCGGGTAGTGCTGGGGACTCTGCCCCCAGCACAGCCTTGTGGGGCAACCTCTTTGTCCTCAGTTTTCTCATCCCTCAGTTAAGAGGGTTGAATCAGATGACCTTGAAGAATCATTCTGGCCTGTAACATCCTCCAACTTTATGACTGCGGGTAAATGTGAGGGACTTAGATGATACTCACTGATCACGAAGGAAGGGCAGCCCTGCCACGCATGCCCCTTGGCTTCTCCCACATCGTCATCCAGATAACTGCCTTACTCTCTCTTCCTTAACACTCGAGCCTGTTTGCCCGGTTTACCTGGGCAGGAACTGTGTTGAATTGAATGAGAGGACTCTAACAGTTGCATGGCATTCTTTTCCTGGGTGTTTTTTTACCAGTCCAGATATCTGGAGATTGAAAAGGGGTTTTCAGTCCAAGTTAATCAGGCTGGCTATGTCTGGGATCAGATTAACCAAGTTAAACCCTGAGCCTTTCCTCTGTGCTCAAATTGGCAGCTTTGGAAATACATGTAATCAATACAGTCCATGAGGGAAAATGTATTTAGTGCTCATATTAAGATCAGTAACAGAGGCAAAATGGGAGACTGAGGCACATAATCATGGCAAGGGGACATTTTGCTTAACTTTCAGATATGCCAAATGACTGATTTTTACTTTTTTTAAAAATTCCTTAACCTTGATATCTGGGTAAAATGCCCAATTGTTCTGTTACCCTTCTGGGTACAGTGTTGATTTGATAGCCAATAAAACACATCTCTCCCTGGAGGTAGTTTATGGAGGTGGAGTCAGCTTGCCTAGGAGCTGAGCCAGGCTCCCCAGCAAACTCCAGGTGGCCATGTGCAGCTTCCCTCACCTCTCGGTGCCTGTACCACTTCACCTCTGCAGTAGGGTGATGACGCTGTGCACCCCAAACGCATCACAGGTTTCCCAAGGATTTTTTTAAGTTGAAATACCAAGTGCATGGACCAGTATGGGACGCATAGGATTCATTCAGTACAGACTCACTGGTGGTTTTACTAATATTTTGAACTGCTGGGGGATCCACAGCAGTGTGCTGTAAGCCACAGCTCACTGCACCAGGTGTGGGAGTCCTGCAAGTCTGCAAGCCTACACGTTGGAAGGACCCGCTCCTCATTTTCAGCAGCGACGTGCAGAGCTGGGAGCCTCCTGTAAGGACTGGTGGTACCGCTCTTCCTGTGCTTTTGAAACGTGCCTATTCCAGCAGCCAGGGAGCAGGTCTGGTTAAGAAAAATGCTGCTCTTATGTTCACATAGTGAAATGTGCTCAGAAGCATAGATGTACACCATCACCCCTTGAACTGCGTGTGATAGGTGGAGGCGCAGGTGTAATTGTTAAAATTGCAGGAGGGGACCTGGTCCTTCGTGTGGCCCAGGGATGCCTCTGACCCCTGCTTCAACTCCTTCTTAATACCAGTGTAATTGACAGATTTTTCTAGACAACAGATCAGATTTATAAGACACAGTGGAGGTGGAGACGTGAAGCACCATAACAGTGAACTTCCCACTCAGCTCAGGGTCGACTTTGCCCGCAGCCCTGGCCAGTAGGTGCACAGGTGAGGGTGGGAGCCCTGGACGGTGCTGACTGTGGTCCTGAGGTGCTCCACTGTGACAAATACATCATGGATGACCTTGGCCAGGGAATCCAGAGGACAGTGTCACGTGCTGTCCAGGTCCTTCTTCACTGGAGGACCTCTTGTCTCTGCTAGAGGCACGGGCATCAGATAGTCCTCATCTGCACACCCCTTCCGAGATGCCTCAGCTACAGAGAGCTCCTTGCCTAGCGTCACGCGTTTCCCGCGGTGCCCACAACCACGACTAGTTGACACAGATGCGTAAAGACCTGGCCATCTTGTACCAATTTGGGGAAAACTAGCTCCAGAGGTCATAGGTCACAGTGGGGTTGGCCAAGGCTGTCTGTGGGCCTTTGTCACAACTAGACATTTCCCTCTGCCCAGTCCTGGTTCCTTCTCCATCCTTCCATAGATGTTGATACCAAGGGCACTCATTAATAAATATCTGCTCATTACATTCTATCTCAGCTAAGATGTGTGCATTTTATTGTACAGACCTCAAGTTTTAAAAATTCTGTCTCGGCATCTGCTTCTCAGGGAACCTGGTCTGCAGCTGTGAGTACAGGGTGTGGTGGGAGAAAGCAGGTGCCAGGATGGGACATGGGCGCTGGACCCCTTGCTGCCCTGCTGGGCAAGGTCACAGGTGGAAGTTGCTGGTAGCAAATGGAACATAGATTGCCCTTAATTCATGGAGGGGGAGGCCCAGTGTTCATATTTTCATCAGGGATAAATTGGGAAGGTACCAGTGGAAAGGGATGCACTGATTCTGTGTCCTATCAAGCTATAAAAGGATTTCAATCTAAAATAGAACCAGAGTATATAAAATGGAGAATCATGCACAAGCCTTCAGGAAGACAAAAACCTAAGGACTAAGAAATGGATTTCCTGTAAATGCCTGACTTACAGAAAATGTATCTTGTTAGGATTTTCTTGGATGGTGGGGGCCTGGTCAGAGGTTGTTTCCAATCAACCTTGGGGAGTTTTGCCAGAGGCATGCCAGGGAGATGGCCCAGGTTGGGCTGGTCCCACAGAGTGGGCTGAATTGAGCTTTGTGTGTGTGACTAGACTCGTTTTGTCTACTTGGGATGTTTTCTATGCTGGTCTCTTGTTTTTTCCCTGCCCATAAATACAACCTATCCCAAGCCCTCAGTTGAACTCACCTGTGGCTTGCTACATACAGGGTGCTTGTCCGGAGCTGCAGTTGCTCTGCTATTGCCAATCAACCACACCTGTTTAAGCTTGCCTCCATTTACCTCTATATTTAGGTGAACAAAGCTTTTGATAAAAATGAGAGAGATGGTACATACAGGACAATGGGACTGGGTGGCTATGGCTAAGTGTAATGGATGCGTTGGAAAAAGATTTAAAAAACAAAAAGCAAAGAGAAATGAATTGCCAATTGAAAAATAAGTGTCAAGGCCTGAGGACCTCCCTGGGAGCAGGAAAAGGGGGCTGACTCTCTAGTAGGAGGGAAAAGAAAATGGAGGATACTGTAGTCAGATCAGATGACCTCCAAAGATGCTTGAACTCCCCGCCAAGGCAGGTCTGCTCTGCCAAGGCACTCTGCTTGGGGAAGAACGGGACCTTGTCACCCAGCACAGGGACATGGAGCTGACACCCCTGGAAATCTTAAATCCCTGGAGTCCTCTGGAGTCTCTGAGACTGTGGAGTGTTCCGCTCCTCCCTATGAAACAGCAGCATCCTCTTGCTGGAGGATGATGGTGGATAAAGTGAAGGTGCCTGTGGCCAGGATTCCCAGCTGGCCCTGGTCGGCTAGCTCACTACACACGTGTGGGCAATACGTTGCTATTGACTCTATATAAAGAGCTCCACCCAGTGCTCTGGGTGACACAGTGGCACGGTTGCAGGGCTGCATGGCTGCAGGACAGCAGAGGCTGGAGTGGTGGCAGTGCCGAGGACAGAGACTGAGACGGCTGCAGCGGCAGAGAGGCCCAGAGGCAGAGACCGGCTTGCTGCGTGCAGACTCGCTCTGAGTGGGCAGGATTCTGGTGATTGACCTGCCACCGTGGGAATAAACTTGGGTATAACCCTTTCACCCCAAGAACATTCTGTTGTCACTTTTCGGTCTCATTGAATCCATAGTGAACTTGTCCGGCGCTGAAACCCATTGGCAAGACAATGATACAGGGGCAACATGGACCCTGTCAGCATCGGCTGCTTCCCCACCTTGCCCCCTACCCCTGCTAAGCCTATGGCTGATATGATGTGAAGTCACCTCATAGCACATCTGGGGACGTGCCTGATGAAGGAGGAAGGTGACCATGCGCCATGGAGCTGTAGGACCTGGCCAGCACAAGGGGCCGGAGCAGGACACATGCGCGGGCCTGGATGCCCAGGGTGAGTTAATGCATCTGGGATCACTGTCCCGGGCAGCAGGCTCTTACACTCCGGCAAGGACACCGGGAGGCGCTGCAAACTCACCATGGGCCTGGCTTCTGCAAGCATGGACAGGCCCATGCTAGGGGAGGTTGAGATGTCAGGATTCCTGTGCTAGATGGTGAGGGAAGGGACAAAAGGGCTCAGAGAAGTGGGCCTGCTTGCAGGGATATACTAAGTAAGGCCAAAACCCACGGGGGCATGGAGAGGACACTGTGAGGCCGTCAGGCGAGAGGGCTGTCCTCTGCAGGCAGCGCTGATGTTAGGAAAAGCTTTTTCAGATCTACATTTGGACATTCAGTCATTCAGTCATTCAACAAACATCCCCTGAGCGTCCACCATGGGCCACAAGGAGTGGGACAGTCAGCAGGATCAGCATCCCCATTTTACAGTGGGGAACCCTGAGGCCCAGGGAGGTGAGGTCACTTCCCCGAGGTCGGGATTGGGCCTGGCGCCAAAGGCTGTGCCCTCCCCCCACACCCAGAGCTGGGTGCAGACACCCCACCTCCAGACCCTGGTCAGAGGGTGGGCTTCGTTGGGTTTCCCCTCAGGGATCTCTCCCACCTCCACACTCCAGGCCCAGTCCTCTGTTCACCCCTTACTCTGTTCACCAAAGATTCTGGGCGCAGCTACTCCATGCCCGGCCCCGTCCTGGGTGATGAGATGAACAGGCCGCCCCAGACTGGTGGGAGATGGACAGACAGATGTCTGGGGAAAGCATGTGGGACCAGGTCCTCAGACACCTGCTCCAGCCCAGTACCCATATGTTCAGCTATTCATTCCATGTGCATTTATGGAGCACTTACTGTGTACCAGTCGCTTAAAAAAGACAGACACAGACAGACAGTTGCCCTTCATCCCTACGGGGACCATGACAATGACACAGGCCCCGCCGGAGCCACGCAGGAGGATCCTCATGACGGTCACACAGACATGCACAGGACTTCTCTCCAGCTTATCTGCACACAGCTCTCTGATAGTGGGGGTGACAGCCCAAGGTGAAAGAGGCTGGCGACGTCACCTAACTGTCAGAAACCAGGGCGAAGCAACCGTCTCAGTGTGTGATGAGGTTGGGGGTGGCTAGGGGCTCCTGACTCACAGGACGTACAGAGATGAGGAACAGACTAGAATGAAGCACCCCAAGAGGCCGAAGAGATGGGTCACCTACAGTCCTACTCGAAAAGAAAATGACAGGTGGCAGGAGGCTGACATCAGTTGTCCCAATAAAATGTCACCATCCCTTAGCCACATTGTGGAGCCAGAGCTCACTGACTGGAGAAGAGGCCAGGTCTGCAGCGGAAAGGACCAGCAGCCCCAGGGCAGGCGTGCACAGTAATGGCTCCCCTAGCCGTTGCCTGAAAGGACTGCCAGCCTCTTGGACGGTCCATCCTAAGTGAACCAGAAGCACCAGAGGGGTCTTATCACCTGGGGACCTTCACAGGAGTGCCTCACTATCTCGGGCTTCCCTCCCAGCCAGAGAAATGCCCGGCCAGGGGACAAAATATTGCTCATGAGGGCTGCCCTAAATCAGTGTGGTCAGAGCAATACTACATTGTGCCGGGGGATTTTTACCACCCACCAAGTGCCCGGGGAACAAATCAGACATGCCAGGTGCCCTGGGGACAGAAGTTGAAGTCAACTTAACCATCACTGTGGGGCCAAGCTTTGGAGACCCCCAGCCCTAGGCCCAGAGAGTCAATTCTGCATGTCCATCCAGCCATTTAAGACTGACATCCATGAAAAGATGTACAGGATGGAGAGGCTAGGACCTGGCACGAGGTGGGTTCATGTCTCGCCGTCAAAGGATCGAGCACCACGTGGAGAAAACAGCTTTCCAGGACCAGTCATCTTTAACCTCTTCGCATATAGCAACCTAAGACGTTCCACGCCACCCTCTGCCAGAGACCCCCGGGGATCCCTCCTCAACCTTCACAGTGATTGTAACAGACTGCCATTTCCAATTGAGCTTCTCAACACCTGGAAAGAAATAAGCACTTGGGGAAAATACTGCTCCACCAGACACGGGGATGGAAGAGTAACAACGTGGACTCGTGGTTGAAATGTTTCTTCAGAGAAGGAGTGTCTCATGCTTGAATGACCGTGGGCTTCAGAATGAGAAAGATCTGGATTTGAGCCCCACCCCTGCCCCTTGGTAGCTGTGTGGGCCCACAGAATGTATTTATTTTACTGAAGTCCCTGCTTTCCTCCATCTGGGGGGGTGAATAAAGTTCTCTTAATAACCTCCTGTTTGGTTGTGGTGTCTAGGGCTGTGCCCTCTGGGGCCAGCACTGCCTGGGTTCGAATCCTGCCTCTCTGCTGCTTCAACACAAAAGACACCTTTCTGTGCCTCAGTTTGCCATCTGTCAAACGGGAGTGGGAAAAAGCCTACCTTAGAGGGTTGTCAGGAATGTTAAATGAGTTCATTAAAGCCCTCAGGTGGGTGTTTGGGTGTGGTAAGGGCTGCATGCTCCTTACGCGAGTTTTCACGCATCGATTGTTTACCAAGAGGCACCAACATTCAGTCAAGTTTATTTCCTTGCAGAGCCCAGCTGGGATGTAGCGCCAGGCTCTCCTCCTTTGCCCAGTCCCTGGGGCCTCCGGTTCTCTGCCTGGGGCGGTGTGCGTGTGCTGCCTGCCTGGGACAGGCCGGACGGGTGAGCATGTGCCTGTGTCGGGACCTGTCCCCTCCTCTGCTCCACGCCACCAAATATGTCCAATCTCTCTGAGGCCTGGCCAACGGCCACCCCGGGCTGCCATCTCCGGCCAGACCTGGAGCTCACCGGCTAATTTTAGAAATGACTTGTCGACTCAGCTGCTCTATCACATCGGCGCAGAGGGCGAGTGGGGGAGGCCGGGGAGGAGAGCTCAGGGAAGGGGATGTGTGAGAGGGTGTCGAGGGTGTTTCTGACAGTTCTCTGTTCCTGCTGTGCTGGCTTGTGGGGGGTCTCTGCGCTCTGACCCCTGGGCAGGAGTTGGTTCCTGTGACCCGTGGCCTCGCGTGGAGAAGGTACTGTCAGGCTGGGTTTTACGATCAGCTCCTTGCAAGCCAATCGACATAATTTCCAGAATGTGCTTTCGGGGGCTGCAGGGGCAGGTGTCTGTTCTTTGGTCTATTCTGGGCCTTTCTGGTGTGGAGAGCCCCGAGGCCCTTCTCCCTTCGCTGTCTGCCCGCCTCGTTCGCTTAGAACACAGGAGCATTGCGTGGAAGAATTCTAGCACAAAATGCTGGGGGAGGCAGCCTCTCTTAAGGATCACCTTTGTTGGGCCCCAGCTGCTTGCTAATCATTTGTAAAAATACACTGGGCGTGGGGGGAGGACAGTCTTCACCGGGGCGCCCTGGCTGGCCCTGCCCTTCCTCCGCTCCCAGGGGGCTCAGTTTCTCGTCAGGGAACCCCACTGTGCCCTTCCCACGGTTCCCACCTTGTTGAACATTGGCCTTGACTGAGGTTTTCATTCCCAGGAACCGTGCGGGAGGGGAGGGGAAGGGTGGCTCCCTCAGGAAGCTTTGGATTCCAAGCGGCGCTGACTTGGTCCTCTGTCCGAGAAGAGCTGTTTTATCTGGCACACGCCATTCCCAGGTATTTCTGTGAATGGAGAGGTTTCACAGGCCTCGGGGAGGTGGCAGGGCCGGTGGGGACAGCGAGGGGGCTGGGCTTTAAATGGCGCGCCGTCCCTGGAGTCGGAGAGACCTCCCAGCTGCGGGGCTCAGGGCCACGGACTCTGTGCGGCTTTCCCGTAGAGGTGGCTGGGAAGGGAGAAGCCTAGCCTGGTCCTCGCTGCCCAGTCTGGCCTTGACCTGGCAGGGACCTGGGCTCCGGTCCCACACAGGGCCTGGAAACCCCAGTTGCTATTTTCACCTTGTGACCAGCCAGGAAGATGCCCACCTCGTCCAGGGCACCAGCTCACCAAGGCTGAGGGCCCCGCTCGGGCTTCCAGGGTCCCATAGGATGGGGGTTCCCTTGGTGTTGTCTTTGCTACTGATGATACATGATACCTATGAATCTGAGTAATTTTTTTCAGGCTGGGCCAGGGGAGGACCTCTGTGGCCTCAGCCAGGGATGAGTTCTAGAAAACAATCACAGGGAGAGGGGTAAGAGGGAGAGAGGGCGAGGAGGAGGAAGAGAGTCTCTTGGTCTCCTGACGTCTTTTGAGGGCCTGCCTGTCACCAATTAATGACTATTTGGTGCCACCTCTGCATAGGCCTGGTCAACTGGAATAGCCTAGTTTGGGCTCTGCCGACTTTCTGACCTCTGACAAGTCCCTTCTCCAAACTGAGCTTTAGTTTTCCCTTTCAAAACCTGAGAGGGGGCTGGGCGAGAACTTTCGGGAGCTGTCTCCAGGACTCCACACTCAAGGAGTTTCCCCGAGGGGTACCTACATACCCTTCCCTTGGGGACCTTGGAAATGCAGATTCCAGAGCTCCGTGTCAGACCTACTGAACAATTTCGGGGAAAGATGCCCAGAAACCCACAGATTTAAAACCTCCCCAAAGTTGGAGAGCCACCTTTGCTCTGGTGAGAGCTAGTAAAACTCAGGTGGCTTCTGCTCAGGACCCACCTTGTCAAAACTTGTTACACCAACAACAGGGAGGCCCTGCCGGCTGCTGTTTTAGGGATGGAGTATTGAAAAATTCCATAAGGCTGGTGCTCCCCCAGGGGAAAGATTCAGCCCTCCTGGTGGCATTTTGAGATGAGAACAGAATACGGAAAAGCCAAAGAGAGCTTCCTGGATGCCAAAGGGACAGGAACTCTGACTAGGCTGTGATGAGACAACCCTTTAGTGAGCCCTGGCTTAGCCAATAGATAAAAACTGTCTGAATGGTCCACAGTGAGCCGGTGGTGGGTTACTGTGGTGTGTGGCATACCCTGAATAATGAAGTTAAGGTTTTTAGAACAGTTTTAGGTTCAGAGCAAAACTGAGGGGAAGGTAGAGATTTCCCATATGTCCCCTCCCCCACCAACATGATCACCTCCCCCACCGTCCATGTCCCCCACTGGAGTGGCGGTTTTGTTAAAATCAGCGAACCTACATTGACATGTCATTATCACCCACTGTCCACAGTTTATATTAGGGTTCCCTCTTGATGGTGTAGTCTATGGGTTTGGACAAATGTGTGAGGACATGTGTCCATCATTACAGTATCATACAGAGGATTTCCACTGGCCTAAAAATCCTCTGGGTTCTGCCTATTCATCTGTCCCTCCCCTCAACCCTGGTAACCATGGATCCTTTTACTGTCTCCATAGTTTTGCCTTTTCCAGAATGTCACAGAGTTGGAATCCTACAGTATGTCACCTCTTCAGATTGGTTGCTTTCACTTGGTAAAATGCATTTAAGCCTCTTCCGTGTCTTTTCATGACAGCCTTAATGTTTGAAGTACATGAAATTGAATTACTTGAAAAAAATGGAGGAAGTGGATTTGAGGTAAGTGGAAGGCCCCCAAAGTGCTGCCAGATCCAACCCCATCTGTTCCCAGGTGGGACAGCTGAGACACAGAGAGGGAAGGCAGCTTGCTCGAGGACACACAGCTCTACAGTGATGGCACTGGGCTTAGAATAGTCCCTGTCTTCAAGGCTGGCAGGCTGAGGCTCCCCATTGTAGGAGTAATAATAACCTAACTTGCCCTATTACCCCACCCCCAAAACTTCTCCATCATTATCCTCCAAGCCTCAAAGATAAGGATTAAATCTCAGCTCTAGTTTCAAAGGAGGCAACAAAAACAGACTTTACGACCCAATGTTTTTGGGATGAGAGCTGATGGGGGTTCTCAAGGCGGATGTTTCTCTCTCCCACACACACACCACTCATCTGAAGGAGCCAGAGGCAGCCTCAGCCTCATGGGAATCGCCTCCCCGCAGAGCTCGACTCATCCTGTTCTGAAATTTCCCTTCTCTGCTCCCCCTCCCTCTGAGCCTCTCCCTGTGCTTCACTACCTTGAGGAACCATGGTTTCTGGCAATGAAGGAAAGAGCCTCAAGACTTAGGAAGATGGCTTTGCCGAATGCATAGCCACTGCTCATGCTCGGGGAAAAGCAGGAATTTTGAGGTCCAGGGTCACAAAGGAATTTATCTCCACCCATATAAGACTGAGTGTGTTTTCAGCTGTTTCTTGGGTACCAGCTGGGGTTTGAGTTTCAATTTCATGGAGGGCAACCGGATTAGCTGTTGAGTGGAGACAGATAGTTGCTCCATGGAATTCAATGTCTCATTCATGCTGGATCGTCCTGTGAGCTTCTGCAGGAGTTATTAGCCCCATTTTACAGATCAGGAAGTGAGATTTAGAGGCTTAAGTGACCCAAGGTCAAGCAGAGTGAAGTGAAATGGGGACCCAGTGTTTCTGCTAGAGATTTGTATATTTAGTTCTAATAAAGAGCATGAGCTAAGATAATAAATTATGCCACACTGTTTCACAGAGACAGATAATGAAAAGCCCATTCACACTCATTATCTCATTTCACCCATTGATAATCAAGGAGGATGACGCTGTTCCAGTTTTATTGAGGAGGAAATTGAGAATCAGAGAGGTTGGTTGGTGACTTGCGTAAGAGCACAGAGCTTCTAAGTGGTGACAGGTCCAGGAATTTCTCCTCCTCCTGTTCTTTCAACAATGGGTTGGCTCATTTTCTCAGGTTTCTCTATTATCGTTCTTCTCTATTTATTGCTTAAAGCAAGATTATTTTACCCCCACTTCCCCCTAATGCTCCTCTCCACTTGACATGCTTTTCTAGATCAGGGTTTCTCAGCCTCATACTTCTTCTAGATCAGTTTCTGAACCTCATGACTATTGACATTTACGGCTGGAGAATTCTTTATGGTGTGTGTGTGCCTGCCCTGTACGATGTAGGACATTGAGCAGTATTCCTGGCCCCAACCCACTGACACCAGTAGCACCCTCTCTAGCTACGATGACCAGAAGTGTACAGGCATTGCCAAATGTCCACTGGTGGGCACAGTCACTACCTACTGAAAACCACTGATCTAGTCCAGCTTGGTCCAGTAGAACTTTCTGTGAAACTGATACGTTTCAAACAGGAATGTTCTGTATCTGTGCTGTTCAGTGTGGTAGCTGCTGGTCACAGGTAGCTACTGAGCATTTGAAATGTGGCTAATGTGACTAACAAGCTGAACATTTAATTTAAATTTAGCTACAAGTGGTTATTAGCTCCTGTATTATACAGCATAGCTCTAGATAGCAACACAGTAGGGGCAGAAAGATAGGCCTTTGATGGACCACTTGAACCCTAAAAGCAGTCAGGGAGCTTCCCAGCAGAAATCTAATCAGCCTCGTGCTTATGGTGGCCAAGGGAGCACCAGACTAGAAATGACACTTGGCACAGGCACCGCCCCTAACCATTCCTGTGCCCACGGTAGGCATTACTAGTCAATTACCACACTTTCCTGCCAGGCCAGGCATAGCTCAGGATCTTTCTCAGTATAACTCTTCAGGCAGCCCTAGCTACAGATCAGTGGGTGCTGACATGCAAGAGAGACATTACTGCCCATCCTTGCCCTAGGCTAGAAGGCCCATCTGTGAGGTCCCGTGTCCCATCAGGCTGTACAGTGGTTGGCAAAGGGTGTGTGGCCAGCCTAGCTCAGTGGGGCAACCACAGATTTGGAGACGGGAAAGGCAACATTCTGGAGGAACCAAGATTTTTCTCTAATCATTTCCGGAAGAAATAGACTCACAGCATGATTTAGGAATAGAGATGGGGTGGTGGTTGGGGAGAGGAGGCGCTGGTGTGTCAGCCACTGATGTACAAAGCATTTGGAGATTTCAGCAGACCTGTATGTGATATTGTGATTTATAAGAAAAATATGTATGTGGCCATTCTGATGACCAACACGCATTTCTCATGTACTTGGCCTTCATCCGCAGTTCCTGACCCATAACTTCCAAAACCCTTGGAATTTCCTAAGGTTGAGAGTAATAAACCTGTTTTTTTTTATGTTAATGAGGTGGCTTTCAGGAAGCGCTTAAGGATGGGGGCGGGTTGCCAGTCCCCTGTGATTATAGGGTTGGGTCAGTCCTACCCTCCTACTTTGAATTCCATCACCGATGGCCAATATTTGATCAACCAGGTCTCCATAATGAAACCTCCCCCAAAATGTAAAAGGATGGGGTTTGGAGAGCTTCTGGGTCGGTAAACGCATGAGATTTGGGGAGAGTGGTGCTCATCCAGAGAACTTGGAAGCTCCATTCTTTTTCCCTGTGCCTTGCCCTATGCGTCTCTTCTATCTGGCTCTTCCTGAATTATATCCTTTCATAATTAACCAGTGACCTAGTAAGTGAAATATTTGAGTTCTATGAACTGTTCTAGCAAATTAATCAAACCCAAGGAGGGGTGGGGGGAACCTCTGGATTTACAGCCAGAGTTGGTCAGGAGTAACGACCTGGCCTTGCGACTGGCAGCGTGAGTTGGAGGGAGTTGCTGGAACCTTGGCTGGTCAGAAGCATAGGTGACAACCTGGCTTTGTGACTGGTGTCTGAAGTAGTGAGACTTTAACTGTGGGATCTGATGCGATCTGCAGGTAGATAGTGTCAACATTGAATTGAATTATTGGACACCCTGTGGTGTCCACGAATTGCTTGGTGTTACATGGGAAGCCCCTCCCCTCAACTTTGGAATTGGGTCTAGATACCTGAAGACTGGGATTTGACCTGAGATAATAGGAGCCAGGGCTGCTGTGAAATTCCGTAATGGCACACGGGGGTGCGAAGCTTTCAGCGCTCATACCATCCTGCGAAGTGGGCAAGAAAGGCCTGTGCACCTATTTGGCAAATGGGGGAGATGCATCCCCGAGAGATTTGACAACAGGCAGGTGGGGCCTAAGCTTAGGTACATGACCTCCCAGGCTGGTATCAGCCCGCTAAAGGGTGGGAAGCCTGCTGCCTTCACTTTGGTCAGGCTCTTGCAGAGTGAAGTGTCCGCTTGTGCTGCAGGGAGCAGTCTAGAAACTCCCAGGGAACAGTGGCTGGGGTTCTGAAGGATCTGGGAGCCATCAGAAATTTCTCACCCAAAAAATGATTGAAGGGTCCAGATGAGAAAACTGGGGGCGGATTCCATTGGTGTTATATGGAAAGCCTTTACTGTTGCCCCAGAGAACAGAACAGGGGCCAGTATGTGGCCGTCCTGGCAAGGCCATTATTAGTAGGAGGAAACCGTGGCAGACCCTGGGCGTTGGGGGATGGTGACCTGGTTCTGCTGTCCTCAGAGCTGTGGGCCTTCGGCTGGTTCACTTCCCTTTCCTGGTCTTCAGATGCCAGGACAGGAGAAAGAGGATTTAATGGCCTCAGTGGGCTTTGTAGGCCTGGTTCCAAAGAAGAAGAAAAGCAATTAGAGCAGAGCCGGGATGTCTTATGTAGAGGTGAGCTCCCCATCATTGGTCATGACCAAGAGGGGATTCCCTGACTGTCCTTCCAGGAAATTCCTCCTAATCAAGGCTGGGTCTTTGAGGCTCTGCCCGCATGGAAATGCCCTATGTTGTGGCACTCTGCTGGGGGGGGGGCTGGGGGGTGGCATTCCAGTCTGGCTCCATCCCTACTGCCCCTCCTTTCTCCATTCTTCTCCATCTCAATACCTCACCTGCTTTTCCCTCCTTCCCTCTTCACTATCTCTCTTTCCTTCTGCTACCTCCCTGCCCTTTTTTCTCATTCATCTCCTGCCCCTTTTTAGTCTAGGATGATGTGGGTTGTCATGAGTGTGTCTGAATCCTCAGCTAGTTGCTGCCTGTGGGTTTCCTTTGCCCTGATTAAGGGAGGGGATCTGTGTCACTATGTGACTCTTTGGCTACCAAACTCAAGGTCTGGGTGAGCTTGGATGGGCCACGCCTGAATCATGAGAGTCACTTTTGTCCATTTAGCTTACAGATGGCAAACAGATAGCAATCGTGAATCATTCTCTCCTTCCACACCCAGGGCAGACATTAATAATCAGTCAGAGCACTCTTTTCCACTGAGCCCAGATACAAGCTGTGTCCTTCCTGTATACTCCTCCAAAGCAGCAACCACCCGTCTGTCAGAGCTGATATGTGAATTGAGACCTTCTTGCCCCCTGGCTGTATGGGCCACAGTCCTGCCAGAAAACAGCACACTCAACTGGTATTTCGGAGAGACTTTTAATGAAGAATGCTCCCTAGAGGTGTGTGTGTGTGTGTGGAATTAAGGAAACCAAAGGCAGGCTGAACCACCCAGAAACTGGCAGAGGTAGGAATCGGTCACTAGCCTTGGGCCTGATGCAGGGGGCAGGAGGGTCATAGAGGCTTGGTGGTCTATGGAAAGCAGTCCATGGACAACTCCAAGGTGCTTGTGGCTATAGATGGAGAAACACAGCCTTTGCCCAAATTAGGGCCTAATACGGAGGGAGCAGGGTGGAGTGGGGGATAAATACCCTACCTCTAGTCCTCCCACATACAGGTCTCCTCCCAGAGCCTTCCACTGACCAAACTTAATGGGAAGCCAGAGAGTAAGGGAGCCCTGGTGGCTGCAACCCTAGTGGTCAGCCCCCAGGAGCACAGAGCAGACTAAAGAAGGAAAGAAGGGGGTTGCATTAGGAAGCACAGAAAGATGAACCGAGCCTCCCTGAATCCTGGGCCTGCACAGACTTGGGGGCCCTTCCATTTGGGAAATGGCTGCAGACCTGGCTTCCTGGGAAGAAGGGATGGGGAAGCAGAGCTTGAAGGAGGGCCTCAGAGAGAGCATGCCAACTACATGCTGAAACCTTGACCTCCAGATCCTCTCCTCTGAACTCTCCCACAAAGCCCTCTTTTTCTCTGGGGGGCACTGGATCACTCCATTGAGGTCCTTTGAGGAGCTTTGAGGAAAGGGACCATTTATAGTAGGATTTAATGTGACCATCAACACGAAAGTCAGTAAAATGACTGCCTATTGCCTGGTTTCAAAAACAAAATAGTATGGAATCAGCCATGTGCATTCACTTACATGCCATCCGTGGCTTCTTTTGAAGTGCAAAGGGAGAGCTGAGTACAGTTGACCCCTGAACAATGGAATGGGGGGCACTGACCCCCCAACACCCTCCCCAGTCAATAATCCACATATAACTTTTGACTCCCCCCAAACTTAACTACTAATAGCCTGCTGTTGACTTCATGGTAGTAAATGATAAAATAGACTAGTATCTACATATATTTTTATGCATTAATGATATACCTAACTTTTTCTTAATATTTTGGATATGTCTAGGCTATGTAGTTCATCTGTCAGGTTTTTCAAATTGTTGCAAACCTCCAAAAAGTTTTCCAATATTTTTACCGAAAAAAATTAGCATATAAGTGGGCCCGAACCTGTATAGTTCAATGGCCAACTGTCGTTGCAACATAGACTCTCTGCCTTTGATGCTTAAAATGCTTACTATCTGGCCCTTTATGGAAAAAAACTGTGGACCCCCGACCAAGGAATGGTGTAGCACGCTGGGCTAGCAACTGTGGGAGCTGTTACTTCCTCTGGAACCCGAGAGGCAGGGGAGGGGGTTGCTGCCAGAACAGGAGAGGGTAGAGGATGGAGGGGCCGTCCTAGGGTGCCTTCGGTGGACCTACACACCAGGGAGAGAGGCTGAGAACACAGACGCCCTCTGATCTCTGCCCAGGGCTGATGCCCATTAGCTGAAACCCCTGGGAGTTGGAAGGTGGGAGAGGTGGAGGATGTGTCTGAAAGCAAAGCCCGCTCAGGGGCTGCACGTGCTGCCTTCCTCTACCCCAGCCTCCTTCTCTCCCCTCTGGCTTCTGATCCCTGCATGCCTGGCCTCCCACATGACCGCCAGAGAGCCCAGATGTCGGGCAGCCAGCTCACCTCACTGGGCACCTTAGCTCTGCATGCTGGCTCTTATAGTGGCCACCGCCTTCCACCTGCCTCCAAGGGCCTTGCAAGCTAGCTGGGGAATAAACATTGATCCTCATGAACCAAACTGTGGGTGAGATAGGTCCTAAATGGAAATTGAAATGAGGAAGAACCTGATAGTGACATGTGGCCAGAGGAGCAAAGGGCAGGGTGCTGGGCTGATGGGCTGCGGGAGGCTGGAGGCAGGGACTGCTGCAGGGGGCATGGGCTGGTACCCTCCTGCCATGGAGGAAGTGGCCCAACTGCTTTGTGAAGATGTGAGAAAGGAAGGGAGTTTTTAGTGAGAAGCTGCTTCGGGCCACACACAGCGACAGTGATGCTAGAAGAGACCATGAGCACAGCCTCTGAAGTCAGATGTCTGGGTCCAAGAGGCAGTGCGGCCACTTCTCAGCCGGGAGCAAGGCACTTCCCCTGCCGCGCCGGAGTCTCCTGAGCTGGGGTCACTCACAGAAGCCACCTTATAGCAGGGCGGCTGGGAAGACTAAAGGACATCATTCGCTTAAGGTCTCCGCACAGAGCAATGCACAAGTCTTTGTGGCACTGTCGTCCATAGTTCCGCTTTTGTTGCTTCCCTTCCAGGGTAGGAGGACAGAGATCTCGGGGTTGAGCAAAAGGAGCAGGCGTGTGGGGACCCAGGTTACCCTCATTCTACTGTGTGAACTTGAGTGAATTTGTTAAGCCCTGAGATCCCCAAACTGTGATATATCAAGCGTCGTCACTAATACCAAACAGATGCCAGGTAGAATATCAGTGCATACCCAGCCTTACCCTGAATGTCCCTACTCGAACCAACTTCCTGGGGTTCCAAACATGCCAACAGGACATCGGGTGTCCCTGATCAGCCTTCTCTTATCACCGCCCGTGTGGGGCTGTGGTGGAGCCCAGCATGTGTGGGAGGAGTCAGGCACCCCTGGGTGCGGGGAGGGGTCTCAGTTTGACCTTCTTGCTGGGTGACCTCAAGCAAGTGCCTTAACCTCAAGCAGTGGCGCCTGTTCTATGGGAGTGATGCCAAACCCACGTCGCTGTCCTGGGAATAACGCGATAATAGCTTATGGGATAATTAAACTCCAGCTCCAGTAGGAATTTACGCCTAAACTGGGGGCAATTTAGGTGTAAAGCTCCAACTCAGTGCTTGGCACATACTGGTTCTCCCTAAATATTGGGGAATCATCCTTTGCTGGGTCCTGGGGTGGGGTCTCCGCACCAGCTTTGACTATAGAGTCCAACGAGAAAGAAAATACGATTGAGAGCGGTGATTAAGCACCTATGGATGTCCTCCAGTCATTTTACAGCTGAGAACACAGGCTCAGAGAAAGTCTTGGGGCCCTGCCTCATAATGGTGGTGGCGTCATTATCAATGAACTTGGTGTCAATGAACTTGGGCCATGATAACATGTTGTCCCTTACATGTGGGTGCATACAACCCAGGAAACATCAGAAATCCCTGCCACAGACTTGCTGCCCATGGCCGCCCTGTCCCTTCTCAGCTGCACTCCTAATCATTCCTTCATTCAACAAAGTCTTATTGAAAGCTAAGTATGTTGCCAGTACTGTTCTAGGCTCTGGGGCTACATAAAGGGACAGAAGAGGTGGCAGTTCTGGCCCTTGTAGGGGCCATGTTCTGCAGGGGGAGTCAGAAATGAACAAAAAAATATACAGCATGATGGGCAGTGATTATGTGCTATGGGGGGAAAAAAGAGCCAGAGAAGATGATGGGCAATCCTGGGAAGGGTGGGTTAGGGTGGGTTAGGGTGGGATGGGGGCTATGCTGCCATTTTAATAGTATGGTAAAGGCAGGATCACTTGAGATGACTCCAAGCAAAGAGGTGAAGGAGGTGAAGTTGTGAGCCACAGAAGGGAAAGCATCTGAAGCAGAAGGAACAGAATGTGCAAAGGCCCTGAGGTGGTAACCTGTGGAAGGATGCACCCAGGAGGCCAGTGTCACTGACGTGGGGGAGCAAGGAGGAGAGTGGTTAGAGCAGGTGGTCATGAGGGCCTGGGAGGCTGCTATAAAGACCTGGGAGTTCATTCTTTGAGACAGGAGAAGTCATTGGGTGATGGCTGCTGTGAGGACTGGACACTGAGGGTCAGAGGGAAAGACTCAGGGCACCCAGGGGCCACTCAGATCCAGCAGGTGTACATGGAAAACTGTTTTAAACCATCTCTGGCTTTGGGGGTCACCTTTCCTGGGTGGCCAGCCTTCCTCACCCTTAAGGAGAAACCGAGACTCTATTACCATGAATCCCAAGCATCTGGGGCCTCCTCACAGGCTTAAAACAGCAGCTGATGAGGCAGCTGTGAGTTTCAGGCCCGGAAAGGAATTTGGTGATAAGAACACTTGCTTAAATTAAGGCTTGACAAAGCCTTCCCAGGAGGATTGGCTCCTGGTCCTGGGTCAGTGGGGCTGGCCTGGTGCCTTTGAGGGGCAGGACATGTGGAGTGAGGGCCCTGCACAGAGCTCCCTCTCCCTGCCTCCGTGTGCTGTGGCCCTCTGGGCAGGTCAACAGCCCCAGCTGAGGACAGCCCAGACTAACAGCCAGGATTCCCCCTGGAGGCTTGGAACAGAGGGCGATCCTTGGGAGGCAGCCACTGCCCTGGCCAGGCCTGGGCTGGACAGAAAGGGTGGGGGGCAGCGGCCAGGGCAGCCACTCAGCGTCAGGCCTATTCATAACCTGGGCTCCACTCCCCAGACATGCAGCAGAGTGGATTCCGGCTGAGTCACGTGGGAGCTTCTCCAGTGTCTCCCAGGGGATGAGTGGGCACGGCATCTTTTATCCCCTTCCTCTGCTCCTGCCCGCCTCCGAGGAGATCTGGCCGGCTGCTTACTCTCCAGCTTCATCTGCCTCTCCTGTGCCTTTGCAGGCTGGAGAGCCCACACTGTGGGGGACTTTTTCTTAAGGCCGAGACTTGGCTGTTTGCATGTGGACATGTTTGCAGGTCACTGCATGGGCACGGGACCTCATCAGAGCTGGAATGTCCCTTCTCCCATCTTCAGATCTTGAGATTTCCTCCTTGCCAGGTCCTGCAGGAGTGCTGGGGTCTCAGCCAGTGAGTGATGTGCTGGTCAGCGTTTAATGGCCAGCTCCCGGAACAAAAGCCCAATCTACAGTAGTATTTGCCAGTGTCTGTGGGGTAGACGCTCCCGTGGCTGATTTCAAGTTCCTCACGTGACACGGAGAGACGCGGAGTCAGAGAGAGAGGTTCGCGAAGTGCTCTCGCCAGATTATGAGAGCGGGCTGGGCACAGCCACGGGACCCCGCCAGGCCGGCCTCACCAGCTCCCGGGATGCGCCGCTGTCCATGCGCGAGGCGCGATCAGCTGGAACCATGCCCGAGCCTACGGATAAGTCACTGAAAGCAGCTTCTCAGAGGTCACCAAGCCATTGGGAAGTTTTGGACGAACATCGTTGTCCTGCCAGCCTGGGTGTGGGAGCGTCTTCCAGGAAAGAGCTGGGAGGAGTCCGTGAGGGACAGCGCGCAGAGGACGGGCGGGGCCCGGAGCCAGAACGGAGGAAAGGCGAGGGGAGAAGAAAGGTCCCCACCCATGACCACCTCACCAAGATCGTGGTGTGTTACCGTCTTCATTTCTATGGGTTTTGTCCATGTGGGGTAGTTTTCACCTAACAAGTCCACCTGCACCCGGTCCAGTGCTGGTGCAAATACTTCCCAGCAAGCCTCCCACACTGCTTGGGGGCATGGAAACGGTAAAGCCCCTACGGAAAACGGCTTGGCAGATTCTTAAAAAGCCAAAGTCACCGTATGACCCAGTAATGCCAGTCCTAGGAATCGACCTAAGAGAAATAGGAAGTATGGGCACGGAAAGATTTCCATGAGTTCAGAAGCATTCATCATGCCTCCAAAGTGGAAACAACTCAAATGTCCATCGGGTGGCAGATGGAAACAGATGTGATCAATCCACAATGGAACCATGTTTAGCAACAGAAAGGGATGAAATACCCACCCGCAAAACAGTGTGAGGGAACCTCAGAAAACAGTATGCCGAGTGAAAGAAGACAGACATGAAAGACTGCACACTCTAGGATCCTGTTTATATCAGTATGTCCAGGAAAGGCGATCTGTGGAGGTAGGAAGTAGATCTGTGGTTGACTGAGGCAGAGGGCGGGATGGCTAGTGACTGCAATTGGGCACCGAGGGTCTTTTTTGGACTGATGGGTTAATGGTGATGGGTGCAAAACTCTGTACATTTATTTTAATACCTGTAAATTTGTCAAAAGTCCCCACATTGTATGTTTACAATGGGCGAATCTTACGGCTGCTGTGGAAATGACATCTCAATAAGGCCATTCGAAAATACTTCCTATGTACCCTTTTCAATGGATACATAATATTCCTTCAAATTAGATGTGGTCTAAGGTATTGGTCCTTCTCTAGTGACTGGACACTTGGGTTGAGTCTGAGGTCGTTTGTTTTCGGTGCTACAAACGACACAGCGATGACATTTTCTCATTTAGGATTACTTTCTCAAACTTGTCCAGATAGGTGAAAAGTTATGAACACTTGTTAAAAGTCTCAATGCTTCTGTTATGAACATTTGGTAAAACTGTCATCATATTGTGATGCTAAATTGCTTCCCCAAAGTGCTGGGCCAATGAATAGCTTTAGTTTCCTGCCCTTTCCTAATTTACATGGTCAGACTGTGGAGCCAACCACTCCCTGGGAAAAGAAAACCACGCTCTTCTATGGCATTAGAAGTCAGGGTAGTGGCTGCCCTGGGGGGAAAAGTAATTAGAAGTGGGCACAGGGGAGTGTCCGGGGACTCCTAATGTTACATTTTTGAATTGAGGTATGATTTACATAAACAATCTTAATTGTACAGCTGCATGAATTTTTACATATGATACATTGTGTAGCCATCACTCAGATAAAAATATAGGACATTTCCACAGCTTAGAAAGTTCCTTCATGCCCCTTCCCAGCCAGAAGCTAACAGCACCTTGACTTCCATCACCATAGATTAGATTTGCCCTGTTTTTGAACTCCTTATACATAAAATATAATTTTTTATTCTTGATCAGGGTGCTGGTTATATAGATTTGTTCTTTATGTCAGGGCTACAAAGCTATATATTTATGATTATGTACTTATTATATAGCTCAATAAAAAGTTAACATGTGGGGTCAAGGGGAAAAGGGTTTCAGGCCACTGTCCACTCCATGGCCAGCAGCCTCCATGCTGACCACACTCCTTCCAGGAGTAAATGACAGGGAGTTGTGCCCAGCTGTGTGGCCTTGGTTCATGGCGTTGCTGTGGATGGGGTGAAGCAGTGTCCACAAACTAACCTGTCTCTCTTTTCTCTCCTGTACTGTGTCTCTGTCCATCAGCCTTGTGTCCATCCACCTCGTGTCCATCCACCTCATGTGCTGGGTGTGTCCATAAATCCTCATTCCGTGCTGTCTGGCAGAGAGCTCCATCTCAACATTTCATCTCACGGTCCTGGTACTGCCTCAGCATGGCCATCTCATCACGCCTCGCCCTGTGGGAGCAGAAGGAAAGTAATGCTCAGGGCTTGGGCTGCAGCTGCAGGGGCCAATTCGACCTTGGGAGGACAAGTCAGAGCCTGGGTGGTCCAGGCTGCCCCCTCTCACTGCATGCAGGATATCTGACAGCCTGATATCCAGCACCTCCCTGTAGCATGTCTAGTCCCCCTTCTGTCTTCTCCCAGTCAGTCAGTCGTGGCCTCTCCAATCCAGCTGGGCATTACTGACCATGCCCTTTTCTTATGGACCATGACTCCCGGTCTTTCCTTGTTCCTCAGTGGGTGGTGGGGGCTGAGGGTAGACCAGGTGTCCTGTGTCCATCCTCAGGGCAGCTCTGATCAGAGCCTGGGGTTTGTGTAGGAGGAGGCTGATGGGCGGTGGGGCAGAGGCAGAGCTGTTGACTGCCAGGCTTATACCAAGGGATGGGTTTCTGCGGTCTCTGCCTTCTGTCACCATGGAGACCTGGAAACACGTCCTTCTTCCCAATTATTCCTTTTTTCCCTTTTGTATTTTTCACAAGCTACCATGAAGGGTTTTCTCTTTCTTTGGTGCCTGCTCTCTCCTCCACCCTTCATCCCACCCTTGTGCTTATGATTTGATGAACTGGAGGCTGAGAGAAGGGGTGGTAGAGAAGCGTGTCTCTGGTTGCCTCCTGGTTGCCTCTGCCCCTCCCAGGCTGGTCTGGGTGTGCTATTGAGAATAATGCTGAGAGAAGCACGGGTTGACACCTGCTCAGTGTGCTTTAACAGCCCCTCTCACTTCTGACGTGGGTTTCGGTCTGCATGGAGAGGGACAGGCATGTGTAAACTGAGCCCAGCCTTGCATGTGTCCCGCTTCTCTCTTCCTGGACAGAGGTCTGCATCGACCAGCCTTATCCCTTGACCTCTGTCTTGTCTCCTGGCCTTTCCTTTCACCTTTGGATTTCCCTTTTATCAGCTGGGCTATAGAGATCAAGTCTTTGCCAGCCGCATGCAGAGGCCCTTGATAAGGAGCTTATTTTAAACCGTTGTGTAGTTCTGCCGCAGAAAGTGCTGGAGGTGTTTCTTTTCCTTCTGGTGGGCAGTCATAGTGATGCCGATTAAAGACACAACCCCTTTGGCCACAGCCGGTTCCATGCCTCAGCCCCCGAGGTCATGGTGGTCAACAAAGGAGTCTCAGCTGCCCCCCGAGGCCAGCCAGCTCTGGCCTGGGCCATGTTTCTGGGGTAAAACGCCAGTGGCCAGCCTGTCAGGTTTGAGACCCAGTGTTGGGGAGCCCCTGGCTGCCCAGTCCTGGTGTAAGGACCAAGAAGACACAGCACCGTAGCCATGGGGTTGGATCCTCACATACGCGATGGCTGCGAGCCCTGCCCTACCTTATCATGTTTCTGGCGCACTGTAAGTGATCAATTAATTGATTAATCAATTGGCTACAAGCTGAGTTGGAGCAGGAGACTGTGGATGGGTCCTTGTGATGCATCTGCTCTGAAAAGCGGAAAAGCTCCCTTTGGAGCAGGTCCTCCCAGAGGTGGTTTTGTCCCAGGCCAAGAAAGGGACCTTGATGGCCCAAGTTCATATTTTGAGGAAACTCAATCCAGACAGAAATCGCATTGACTGGGTAACCTCTGCTATTTCACACATTCCGTTTTCTGTGCTGTCTTCAGACCTACCAGAACCCTGCTAAGACTCACCTGCTTTGTGGTGGCCTCTCACACATGGGCTTGGTCATGTATGTCCTTCTTGGTCCCTTCCCAGGGTCCACTAAAAACTTTTAAAAGGGCAACTTGCTCCTGCTGGTTCATTCACCAAGCTTTATCCTTCCTTGTTTCTGCAAAACAGATTCGGGAAGAGGACAAGAGCCCTCCACCTTCCTCGCCCCCTCCCCTGTTCTCTGTCATCCCAGGGGGCTTCATTAAGCAACTAGTCCGTGAGACTGAGAAAGAGTCCAAGGAAGCAAGATTGAGGAAGGAGGTAGTGCTCACCTCCCCAGAACGAGAGGTAAGCGGCCCTGCTGGAAGGGGACCAGGTGCTTGTCAATCAATACCCACCATCCTGTCCTAAGAGCCTCCTGAGTCACTCGCCATCCTACCTTTGCTCCTGCTGTCCCCACTTTGAGGGATGTCCTTTCTTCAGCTGAGCTGCTGAACTCCTATGCATCCTTCAACACCCAACTCAAGTAGGACATCTTTGGAAAGTGCTCCAGTTACTGTTCTTCCTCTGATTCCCACTGGACCCTCTAAGTCTGCCTTTACTGTGGTTGTCATTGTAATTATTCGATCATATGACTTATTTGACTAACAATTCCTTAAGGGCAACAGCCATCTCCTTCAGCTCTGTGTCTTGGGCAATCTCACAGTACTGGACCCTTAGTGAGTCCCAACAAGTGTTTGTTTAATGAATGAATGATATCAGCCAATGTATGAATATGGGGATCATTTTACCTCCACATGTAGAGAAAGGGAATCCTAGATATTAGCTAAAGTTGTGTGGTTAGCTCACTTTAATTTAAGCAGAAGAGATGTTCAGTGGGCGCTCACTGGTCACAGCTGTATTGGTTGTTAGAATATCAACCCCCTCCACACCAGGTGGTGAGCAGCCGTGACTCCAAGCCCCCCCAGGTGCCCTCTTGCTGCCCGTCTCCTGAGTCCCTCAGAATGGCAATAAACCAACAATTGAAGGGTTAATGTTGAGTACAGGTAGGGACCTCAGTACCCTGCTCCAGCTGCCATCCCTTCTGAATGGTCAGTGTCCACTAAAATCCTTTAATCATTCTAAATAGCACTTCTGGGTTGAAGCAACAGGTGGTCAAGAAACAGCCCCTGTGCTTTAAGGACTTGCAGATTTATCCCCTATGGTGGCCCGCGCCGTGCTGTCTGCCTCCTTTCCCCAGCGCATTAGCCACGGAACCTGGGCAGAATGATGAGCTGGACACAGGGCAGGCAGGCTTGGCATGCAGAGCGGCGGTGTGGTACTGTGGGAGGCAGAAGGGGCACCTCCTTGTGTCCCTGCAGCAGCACCTCAAGGTGGAGTGAATGCTGCAATGACCGGGCCGAGATCCCTGGGGTGTCAGGGCCTGGGGGTGTCTTGAGCCCAGTGGCCACCCCGGCTCTGCCTCCCACTCCCCTTCAGCTGTTGCTTGCCCTGCCGGTCTCCCACGTGTCCGCACCTGTCCAGTTACAGTGTCTTTGCTGCATCAGAGAAATCCTCCGGCAGCTGAACAGCTGCAGCTGCTGAAGTGCCCCTGCCAAGTCTTGGTGGGGGAGGACCGGCTCTCTCTCCACCCCAGCCTGACCCAGGCGTAAGTGGGGACCAAAGTCAACCCCGCTAGGCTGCTGTTAGGTCGTGATGAAATATTACTGCAGGCTGTTTATCACTGGACAAGGTTCACTTGGCCGCTCACGGGCTCATTTGATAACCTATGCAACAGTGGAGTAGGTGGGATTATACCCACTTACCAGAGGTGGAGACTGAGGTTCAGAGACATCAGATGATTTACTTAAGGTCACGAGGCCAGAGAGAGGCAGAGCCAGGTAAGAGTGTATGTTCTCTGTTCTGATGAGCTGCCTGGGAAAGGCCAGTCTGGGGAGGTAGGTGGCTGGTGTGGGGGCCCCAGAGGCCCAGGGAGGAAAGGGTTCCACAGACCTGCAGGCCATGCTGCTATTGTTGTGCTTAAGTGAAGAAGCAGAGCTGAGCAGAGGGTGTGGACACACCGTCACTGCAGGGCCTGGACAGGCCTCAGACCACAACAGGTGTCTGGACCATGGGCCGACATGTTCCCTGGGGCTGGAGCAGGGCAGCCTCAGGACATGTCCCTGTGAGGCAGCGAGCCTTGGCTGGTTCCTGCCAATTTAATTTTCTTGTCCCTGCCAATTTAATTTTCTTGTCCCAATCAGTAAATAAGTCTGGACTCTCTTTCCTCCCCCCACACAGCTGCTTCATTTGACTCTCATATAATCCTGGGAAAGGGCGATTAGAATCTATCACCATTTTGCAGGGATGGAAAACTAAGCTCAAGGAGGTGACATGGTTTTCCTAAGGCCACTCAGCCAGTGAGGGACAAGGAGTGGCTGGAATAACACTGGGATAGAAAGAGATCCATATGTCAGGAGAACTGGATTCTAGCTCTGGCCCCATCAGTCCATGTGGTCCAGGCTGAACCCCTTCCCCTCTCTTGGCCTCGGTTTGCTCACCTGGGAAGAGGATGTGCTGTGAGTTTCCTTTCAGCCCCAATGAGTCTAGAGATATTGCTTCCTCTGTATATGAAATAGGCGGCAGAAGGGACAGAGGGCTTTGGTGACTGAGGAAATCCAATGGACAAGAGTTCGTGGGTGGGGAGTTAAGATGGGAGATTGGTTATCTTGCTTGGCCCATCCTCACGTTGATGTCTCCTCTGCTGTGGTTTGGTTAAAAATAAGGCACTGACTCACTTTTCAAAATGTTGTAGACAGCGCTGAGACTTGCCAAGGGCAGCCAGTCCCCTTTCCAAGGTTCTGTCTTGCCTTGCTCCAGAAGGTCAGACGGAGACCTAGGCCGCGGGTCCTGGAGCAGGTGTTCTTGGCACTGGTTGCACATTGTAGTCACCTGAGGTGCCACGACCCAGACAACTACCTCAAACCCTCTGGGGTTGGGGTTTAAGCATCAATATTTTTTAAAGCTTCCAGAAGATACCGGTGAGTCCAAGAGAGACAAGTAAGGCTGTTAATATGCAGCAGTTCAGGGCATTGGTTTTAGACTGAGAGACCTGCATGACTTTATATTTTGGCTTTGTCTCTTGGACCATCTAAATGTCTTTGCATCTGCTTCCTTATCCATAGAAAGGGGAAAAGATTCAGAACCTACTTCATTGGGTTTTTACAAAAGTTAAGATATGATGGTGATATAGGGCCTGTTCTGAGGGATTTTTAAATGATAGCTATGTCATTTATTTATTTATTAGCAGCAGCAGCCGCATGATCATCATCATATCATTACAAAGATGAAGGTAGAGACTGCTTTTGAGGCAGCACCACCTGTAATAGCAGAGAGACACAGATCAAAGCTAGAATGGATGCAGAACGTGACCAGTGCTGCAAATGTTGCACCAGCACCGTGCTCTGGGGCTTCATGGATATATGAGACAACTTCTGGTTGAGGTCTTCAGGCAAAGATTTGCCGAGGAGGTGGCATTTGAGCTGGGTATGGAAAGATGAGTAGAACATGGATGTGAAGAGAGGGCATTCTGGGCAGCAAGCTAAGTAGGAACAAAAACAGGGAAGCATCAGATGTGGTAGGAGATGCCCTGAGTGGCTAAAGCACAGGGCTAAGTGGGGACAATAAGATCAGAATGGAGGGTGACAGCTCCTTGTTGAGGGCTTTGATTGGCAGGTGGTGGTATTTAATGATTTTCCTGTCGGCTGTGGGAAGCTGCCAAAACCTTTTAATCAGGGTTAAAATGACTGATAGCAAACACAAGGGACACCAGTTCAGAGGCTGGGACAGTGGCCTAGGTGAGAGATAGTGGACCTGGGTTTGGGAAAGGAAACACAGATGTAAAGCTTTGCAGGGTAGAATCAACATGATCCTGGGGCTGGTTTGGATCTAAGAAGGGGTGAGAACCCCAGATTCCCAGGCCCAGGTGTGTGAGAGGCTGGCATTAGCTTGGTACAAGGTGACAGAACCCAGATTAGGGCAGGTGGTGAAGCCAGGCATCAGGGTAGAACTGCCCACAAGGTCTCTTTCTGCAGAAACAGAGGCAAAGCTGGTCCTCTGAGTGGTTCAGGTCAGAGCCAGGTTGGTTTGAGGATGGACGGCTGGGCGGGCATCAGTCGGCAGGAAAAGGGCCTGGGAGGGGAGCAGGCAGTGGAGACCCCGGGGGTATCCTGTAGCTCAAAAGTCTAGGTCAGGCAAGGCAGAGGACCTCAGGGGCAGAAACCAGGGTCCTCACCCGGCCTGGGGGTTGGTGTGTGGGGACCATGGTGGCAAAAGTAGCAGCGACTCCGTTTGTCCAGCCCTCTGTGATGTCCAGGGTGCTGTCCCCATCTTACCCTACGGGACTGCATGGTCAGCCAGTCACACTGAGGGGTAAGTGGCGCACAGGTGACACCCTCAGAGAAGAGAGGTGGCTTGCTCATGGCCACCCGGCTGGGAAGTGTACAAGCCAGGACTAGAATGAGTCCTCTGATGACAAGCTCTGGGTCCTCTCCTGGGCCAGCGGAGCGACAGCAGCAACAGGAACAGTGGGTGCACAGCAGCTGTTGTTACTGAGTACTGACTGGGTGCCAGGCTTGGTTTCTGTGCCCACTCTGCAAAGCAGGCCATTACGATCCTCAGATTATTGATTGGGGAACAGACTCAGAGAAGGCAAGTAATTTACCTAAGGACACACAGCTTAGTGATTGGCAGAGTCAGGAATTGAACTTGGGTCTGTCAGGCTCCAGAGTCCACTCTCGTCCCGTTTATGTCATTTGGTCAAGATACTGGGCCAAGGTCCAGGGTGCTGGGGTTCGGCTCATTGCCTGGCACAGTGCCCATCAGGTCTTATAGGTGCTTGAAGGTCTTTTGGGTGGGTGAATGGCTGGGCAAACACATACATGGATGAATGACTGGGTGAGTGAGTGAGTGAGTGGTGAGGCTGTCTGGTCAGTAAGCGGCTGAGACTGTCGTGGTTCCTCTCCTAGACCACAGAAATTCCCACCAGCCAACCCGACAGCAAGTCCAACGGTGGCACCAAATCTGGACACCAGCAAATTTCCCAGGGCAACCAGTCAAGCTCTCCCCAGAGCTCGGACATTCTGGGCAAGGAGAGCGAGGCGCCTGGCACCACAGACCCGGTGCCGATCGCTAGCATCAATGGCGAGAAGCCCCAGGAGTTGAGTCCCAGTGGGGTACCAGCCAAGAAACCCCTGCCCTGCAGGAGAGGCGTGAGGAGGGGTGACGTGTTGCTGATGGTGGCAAAGCTGGATCCAGACTCAGCCAAGCTGGAGCAGAAGCCCGAGCCCCATGCTGCCCCCACATGCAAGATTCCACTACCAGCCACAGACCCAGGAGGGGCACCAAAGGGGGGGACCCCAGGGACTCCTCGTGGCCCCCAGGCCAGCACTGAGGACGCAACCCTGACGGCTGAGAAGACCCAGACTGGGGGTCTAAGGGACCCAGGAACTGTGCTACGGACGAAAGGCGAGAAGGATCAAGGCACAGCGGGGAAAGGGGGTGGGGTCCCCCAGATCCGAGGGCTGAAAGGGGACGTGCCCCAGGGCAAAGAGGGGCCAGATGAGGGGGGACAACTGGGGACTTTGGAGAAGCGGGTAGGGGATCCCCCAAGCAAGAAGGCAAAAGAGAATCTCTCCAAGGATGTAGGGGGGGAAGGGAAGTGGGCTGGAGTCCGGATTCAGGTGAGAAAGTGGGGGGGTTCCCTGGGCAGAAGGAGCAAGTGGGATGGTCCCCAGAGTAAGAAGGACAAAGAAGGTGAGCTCCTAAGTAAGGCAAAGAAGACAGAGGAATCTAAGGCCGAGGCAGAGAAGATGGGCAAAGTGCTGGGGAAGGTCGGGAAGGTGGGGGAAGCGCCCACGGTGATGGAGAAAGCATGGGACCCTCCAGCTGTGCCTGGGCCCCAGGGTGTTACAGGAGAGGGGGGGCGACCTCAGAGTGAGTCTGCGGAAGCAGGTAAAGCTGGGAATAAGACAGAGAATGGTTGTAAAGCCCCCAAGGAGGTGGAGACGCATGGGGAGACCCCAGTAGCAGCCGGGAAGGAGGGCCAGCTAGACAGCAGAGGGCAGAAAGCAGAGGAGCCCAGCGCAAAAGCGGACAATGGGGCTGAGGCCCTGGAGTCGGAGCTCGAAGGACCCAGACAGCCTGCTCTGGAAAGCAAGGCAGAACGGCCTCAGGCGCAGGAGAACCAGGAGGGGCCTGCCCTGCAGGAGGGGGATGAAGGAGGCCAGAGCAGAGCCTCGGACCAGGTGAGGGGCCGCGGTCCCAGGAGTGCACGGGCAGAGGGACCCATCAGAGAAGGAGGCGTGGGCAGGACTTTTCCCTGGAGGGAGGGGTACAAGGCAGGGACAGGAGACAGGACATTGGAGAGAGGTGGCCCGCCCAGAGGAAGCGACAAGCACTTTCTCCTTGATAAGCCGGCACCTTGAGGCCCCCATTGCCCCTGTTCTGGGGGTGGGACTGTCCGTAGAATGAAGGAGATCCCAAGGATTATGAGATGCCCCCTTGTGGCTGAGCTTACTCCTGTCACACGATAGTTCTCGAATTTGGGGCTGCAAAAATAGCAGATTACTCAAAATGCAGATCCCCAAGCCCCTCCGTGGAGATCCCATTCAAAAGGTCAGGGGTGGGACAAGGCACCTGCGTTTAAATAAGCAGCCCTCATCCCCTCAGGAGATTTTGATTTAGGACTCCAGATACGCCAAGAAACTCCCATGTAAGGGGCTCACCCCTCACACGGGGTGGGGAAGGGCGATGTGACGTTGGTCTAATGTGTGTAATCTTTGCTCTCAGGCTCCTGAGGACAGATGGTACGAGGCAGAAAAAGTCTGGCTTGTTCAGAAGGATGGATTTACTCTTGGTAATTAGGGCTGTTAGCTCCTCTGAGGGTCTAAATCTTTTTCTCTTGCCTCCCCTACTGCTGCTAGCCATATTTGCCAGGTCCTGACCCTAGTTTGGGGAGAAAGTTGAGGGTAAGGAGCCCCTGAGACTAGGGTGGGGAAATGTGGCTTTTTGGGGTGGGAATAGTTGAGTGTCCGTTCACCCTTGGGAGCTGGTCTACCGATTTTCAAAGGCCTTTGAGCCTTGGCAGTTAATCATTTAATTCGCTAATGCAGCAAGCATTGTTTGATTCATATACAGTGCTCCTCAAGGAAATCTGAGCCCAGTGCGAGATTTAGATTTCATCTCACGAGCCCACTTTGGCTGATTAGTTGTGATCACAGTCTACTAGGAGGTGATTCTGAGTCTGTGTAAGAACATAGCTGGGAAGAGTGAGTGATTAGTGATGTCTGTTATGGGTGCTGGAAGGAGAAATGGCAGGCGAATGCCATCATCTGCCATCCCAGGTCTAGGTACAAGGTGTGTCAGTGCACCTGGTCATCTGTGTGCCTGGCACTGTGCCAAGGAGAGTCAAACCCAGCCTGTGTCCTCAAAGGGTTTGAGGGTCGCCATTCAGAACCCTCCATGTGAATAGGCCCCAAAGGAAGGGGACACTGCTCCTTTCTGACCTGTCCCAGACCCCTCTCCAGCTCTCTGGCCTGGCTCATCCACTCAGAGCCTGTCTCTTTTCTCCTCTTCTCTCTCCCCGTCCTCTCTCTCCCCCTCCTCTCCTCTGTCTGTCTCTGTGCTGTCCACCAGCAACCGTGCTGAAGCCAGATGAGGGAACCGCTGACCTGCCGGTGGGAAAGGTGCGACTTTGCATTGATGCTGATAAAACCATTACTGAGGTGGATGAGGATCACGTCCATCGGGTGAGACCCCTCCCCTTCTGTGTGCCTTCTCTATGCCTTCCCTCCCTCCCTCTGCAACACATTTCCTTGTAGCTGCCTGTAGATGCAACTATGGCTTGGTGCCCTGGAGGGCACCATGGGGAAGGCCATCATTGTACTCATTGCTCTGCTTTCTGTATATTGTTAGACAGTCATTACTCTGTCCCACAGTGTCCCCTTCACGAGGCTATGTTAAGAGACAATGTTTATTAGGTCTTAGGGCTGAGAATTGTGCTTGACCCAAGAAAGTGGTTGCTTTTCATTTTATGGACATTGCCAGTTGTGCTGCAGGATGTGTTTCCCTTTTCACTCCAGCTGCCAGGGCACTCAGTTAAATCTACAGCTTACCATTAATCATAGCATAGGTTCCAGTGGCCTGTGTTTTGGTTTTGCTTTTACAGTTGTTTTGCATAATTTTTGCAGTAAATCTTTGGAGGATAATGATAGGGGAAAAAAAGGTTCTGTCCTGAATTTTTTTCCCAGCTGTTGTAGCCTGTTAATCAAGAATGAATTTCCTCTGGGAGCTCCATGTGGGCCTCAGTTATCTTCATCCCTGTCCACTCTCCTGCCCACCTCAGGCCCTCCATTCCTACTGGTGCTAGGAGCTTGCAGAGGGCCAGTGTTCTCCGAAGAAAGGCTGACTCATGAGAGAGCTTAGGCTTAACCCTAAACCCCAGACCATAAGGCCCAGAAAACTCCATGAAAGAATGGTAGGAAGCCTTTTAGAATGGATGCCCCAAGGAGAAGCCACACTCATCCTTCGCTTCTAGAAAAGTTTGGGCCTATTTTCCAGGGATCAATGCAGATGGGCTATTAGAGAAATGAGGCTGTTTGGTCCAGCCCTGAGCATCACAGAGCACATGCAGCGCTGCCTGATGACCTAGAAGAGGAGTCAACAGCAGCAGTCACCCCCTCACTCTGGAACACCTCCATTTTTCTGTGGTGTCTGAGATACAGAAGGTGCTCTGAGGCTTGTCCTGTGTGTCCCGGAGCACGTCCTCCTGGTGCAGTGAGCTCAGGAAGGACGGACTAGTATGAAGGGAAGGGTGGCTCTCAGGCTGTGCAAAGGGCAGAGGAGAAGGGGTCTTGTCGCTCTCTCTAGTCCTTGTGTCTTGTCCTGGCCTTTGGTTACAGCTGTCCAGGGACAGGGTCACCAGGGCTGTGTGTGTGTGTGTGTGTAGGGGTAGTGGTGGTGGCACCATGGGGGCCCAGAAGGCCAGAAGACACTGTGATGGTTTGCAGGCCAACCCTCCTGAGCTGGATCAGGCTGAGAACCTGGCCTCTCTGGTCAGTGTCAACGAGTCAAGTGTCCTGAACACACTTCTGCACCGCTACCAGGCTCAGCTGCCGCACACCTGCTCGGGGCCGGATCTGATCGCCCTCCAGCCTCGGGGGCCCCTGGTGCGCTCAGCAGGCAAGGTGAGGGGGGACCATGGGACAAGGCGTGGAGACAGGCATGGGAGGGGCAAGTCGTGGGGGGTTCCCTCTGCCTCTTGGGGGCGAGCATAGCAGCCAGAGCCCCCTGCAAGCCTGTCTGTCTGTGAGTAGCATCCCATCAGATGCGAGATCCAGGGGCAACGTGGGCATCCCGGGGCATCAAGGACCTGTGATCCCCCATCCTTAGAGGGTGAAGATGAGTGACTGGTAGAAACAACGACAGGTACATTAAAGACTAACAATGAGAGAAAATATTACATGAGTATCAGCTCTGTCCCGGGCACTGCTTCAAGCATGTTCACATATTATCTCAATTAACCTTCCCACCCACCTGCAAAGACAAACCATTACTGACCCCATTTTGCAGATGAGATGAAGGGGCTGGGCCAGCCTCGGAGCTCTCATGTCCAGTAGCTGGAGGAGCTGCGGTAACTCCCAGGCTGCCTGCTCTTCTATGTCCTGCATCCCGTGCTGGACACTTGCGAGTCCCACATAAATTGGGAAACTGAAGCCTCAAGCTTTTACTTCTTTATTTCACATTATATACAGAAACAGCCAGTTTTTGTCAAGACAGTTGAAGCAAAGGTAATCTCCTAGCGCCCCCTTGTGGGAAGGTGGACGGCCACAACTGAGTACTTTGAGCCCATGCCCTTCATTCTTCCAGTGACTGTTGGTTGAGATGCAGGTTGATTCGCCAAGTGTGCAGGAAAGAGCAGGGAAGCTGGGCAAATAAACTTGCCCTCACAGACCTTCCATTATAGAGGGGGAAGACAGGCCAATAATTATAAGTAGCTGATGAGGGTGGAGGAGGAGACAGTGAGCTGGTTGGGACAAACAGGCCTGAGGGTCATGCCAGGTTTTATACATGGTCATAAGCATTCTGGCTTTTCCTTTAAGCATGATGGCAGCTACTGGAGATTCTCAACAGAGCAGAGAGACAGTCTGACTTCTGCTGTAAAAGGACGTCCTGGGCTGCTGGGTGGAGAGTAGATGGAGCAGCAAAGGTGGAGACAGGGAGACCCATGGGAGACCAGACGTCTTATCTGGACACTGTTCTGAGGACTTGCTGGTCAGGGAAAGGCACAGGCCTCTAGAACGCCTGCTAATGCCCTGAGAATACCTTTTAAAAAGATCAAGCCTCTTTCGCATCAGTGTTCTCATCTGTTAATTGGGGATGAAGAGCCCTATCTTGCCCTCTGGAGTCCCATGGGGAAAAATCCATTCCTAGCTCCTGAATGATGCCAAGTCCATGAAAGAGGAGACCATGCTGTGCATCCGCCTCCCCAAGAGCTCTCTTCTCCAGGACACCCCATGCCACCGCTTCAGTTCCAGTCACCCCCAGGCCCCACCCTAGCTTGGCTGGCCGTGGTAGGGGTGTGGGAAGAGGACAGCTCAGCACGGCGCTCTCCCCTCCCTTGCTGTGAAGCCCAAGGCCTCTGAGCCTTCCGAGGGGCTGGTGGCCCCTCTGGCTCCTTGGAAGCCCCTAGGAGGGACTTTCTGTGCAGGCACCTGCTGCAAGCCAGATATTCACACTGGCTGTCCTGGATCAAGTCATCCGTTGCAGAGCCTGGGCCAAACGGCCTGAAAATGTAGGTGTAACATGTGAAGTGGAATATGAATTTCCTGATCCCCCTGAGCCCCTAGCCCAGTGCCCTACCCTTCCCTTACATCATCCAGCCTCTGTCCTCAGACCCTCAGCCGCCTAGGTGCTTTGGCTGAGTCATATGTAGTTTCGCAAACGGCCACCAGATGGGAGCACAGACCTGCCGTGAGGCTAGGACTGGCACCGCCCGCCCCCCGCCCCCTTACCCCCTTGAAGATGGGCTGGGCAGTGTCTGGGTCTCCCTGGGAGTCTGGGCCCATCTGGTTGCTCAGGAGCTGGGTGTGTGCGGGGGTGGGGGAGCAGGTCTTCTTGGGTGTGAGTGTGGGTGTGATTGCATGGGGTGTAGACGGGCACACCTTTGTGGGCAGGGGCCTCTGCAGGTTTTGGGCGCATGTGTTGGTGAGCATGCCTGTGTGCAAGCGTGCAAGGGTATGTGTGCACAAATACAAGGGCATGTGTGCACTTGCACTTGTGTATGTAGGCCGGGGCCTCGATCTGCCAAATTCTCCCTTGTCGCCTCCAGACCTTGGGAATGTCCCTGGAATTTTAGTGTTTCCAGAGTAAGCGGTGGCTCCAGGGCTTACTGCCTTCTGTATGCCCCAAGGCTGTGTCCAGCCCATGTGGGGGGCTTGTCCACCTTTGCCATCTTTGGGGTCCTGCTGATCCCCGTGTTTTCATCAGAATAAGGACTCATTACTACTGTTCCCAGGTGTCTAGGGGCAGGAAAGGCCAACAGTGCATTGGGGGCAGCCCTCAGCCCCAGCCTGGAGGTCTGGGTTGGGGGAGGGCCTCTGCACTCTGTGTCCCTGGTCCTGCTCAGGCCCTGGAGAGGGCAGCGGAGGCCTCACACAGTTAGCATCCCAGGGTCCCACGTCCTCCTCCAGTCAGGCTCTTTCTCTGCTTCGGCTGGCCTCACTGTTTCTGCTTGCTGTCTTGCCTTCTCCCTAAAGGCCGTGCTAAGCAGACTTTTGTCCAGGTCACCAGTGATCTTCATGCTGCCAAACCCATTGCCAAATGGTTATGTCTCTGGTCTCCTCTTACAGGACCCGTTTGGTGGAGCCGATCCCTCCCTCCTGCAGACACTCCCTTCCTTGCGCCAGGACTCCACTCTCCTGGTTTTCCTTCTGTCCCACTGGCCCTCCTCAGCCTCCTTTGCTGGTCTCCCTGACATCTCTGGGTCAGGGTGTCCTGGCCGCACACCTCTTCTCTCCTTTTCTTTAAATGTCCACTTCCTTGGTGATCTCATCCAGACCCATGGCTTTGAAATGACTCCTGTTAGATATAATTTAATTATTTGCTTTGTTTATCCTCTGTCTCTTCCCAACACAAAGCACGTTCATCAGACTGGCTTTTTGTTTTTTAGTCCAGCTTTCTAAGATATCATTTACAAACAGTCCAATTCACCCTTTTTGGTATATGGTTCTGTGTTTGTCAAGCATGCGTACTTGTGTAATAACCCCATCAATTACAGGATAGTTCCATCACCCCAGAAAGTTCTCGGGATTCTTTGTGGTCATCCCCTCCTCTGTGTCCTGCCCTTGCCTTGACAGCCACTGGTCTGGGTTTTCTTTGTTCTTACAGTTTTGCCTTTTCTGAAAAGTCATATAAATGGAATTGTACAGCAGTAACATTTGGAATCGGCTAGTTTCCAGCATGCAGTCGAGAGTCATCCACTGTTGCAGCTTTCAGCCATTTGTTCTTCTTTCTTTTATTGTAGGAGTGCCTTAGTCTGTTGGTCCATTCACAGGGTGACACGGTGTTCTGGTTTTCTTAGAAAGGAGCGTTTTCCAGAAACAGAAGTTTTAATGTTAAAACCAGGATGGTTGGTAGCCCTAGTTCGCCAGTTGAAAGACATTTGGGTTGTTTCTACTTTTTGGTGATTTTGAACATTTTCTCAATGTAACCAATGCCGTAGGGTGTTCTGTGAACATAAACGAAGAACATAAAAGAGAAATTCATTTCTCTTGGGTAAATACCTAGGAGGGGATTGCCGGGTTCCATGTCGAGCGCACCTCTCGCTGTATGAGTTAGTGCCCAGTCGCTCCCAGAGTGTATCATTTGGCGTCCCCACCAGCAGTGTATGAGAATTCTAGTCGCTCTCGGTCTTTCCCAGAAGTTGGTCATGAGTGTTAAAAAATTAAAAACATTTAAAACGCCATTCTAATAGGTGTACGATGGCATCTCCTCATGGTTGGCAGAGTTTCTTGATCTGTTTTGTGTAGTGTTTTGCCCCCAGTGCCTGGGACAGTGCCTGCTACATGGTAGGCACTCAATGAGTTTTTTTTTAATCAAATAAAGAATGAATGGATGGGTGAATGAACTGGGAGGGACTCCAGGTATTATCTAAATCTGTGATGGCAAATGCCTATAGCATACATACCACCAACTCCCTCACACCCCATTTGGCTCCATGGCAGACATCACTAATTAATTGTGCCATTTCATCCAGCTGCTGCCTTGTAGGCAGGTATGACCCAATGATTTGAGTTTAGGCTTTAGTTTAGGCTTCCCAGTAGTTGAAGAGGAGACCCAGGTTCAGTGTAGGCTCAAAGGATGCTCAAGGACTCACTGTGAACCAGGGGTGGGACTAGAACCCCAGGCTGGACTCTCCCCATGGCTGGAGCAGGACGGGAGGCTGGGACACAGCTCTGGGCTGGAGGCTGGGGTGGGGCACTGTCTTGGACTGCTTCGTGGGCATTGGCTGGAGAGGGAAGGCTGATGCCTAAGATCTTCCTGCAGGTGCCCAGGGGTGGCCGGGAGGGCCTGCCCGCCCACATTGGCTCCCTGGCCCAGCGGGCATACTGGGCGCTGCTGAGCCAGCGGAAAGACCAGAGCATCGTGGCTTTGGGCCGAAGTGGTGCTGGGAAGACCACCTGCTGTGAGCAGATCCTGGAGAACCTGGTGGAGATGGCAGGTGGTGTGGATGGCAGGGTCTCAGGTATAGTAGTCTCCAGGTGACATGTATTGCGGGTGGGCTGTGGGAGGAGGGAGGGGAGAGTGGAGGGGGTGTTCTGGACTGCTCCTCCTCATAGTCATTCAGCTAGCATTCACTGAGCACCTGTGGGCAGAGCCTGTGCTTACTCCTGAGGGGGGCCGTACTAGTCCAGTGGGCACCTTTGCACTGGATAGAAAGAAGGTACTCCTTCCGCAAGATGTTCACAGCCATCTGCAGAACAATCATCATACATTAAGATTATTGGAGCCAAACGCTAGACCGCCAGTGTGCTGGGAAATCCTAATAAATATACAAACCTGTGCTTCTATGATATATAAGTGATATATAAGCACTCCTTAGATGTGGTGTCCTTGTGCAGTGCACAACCTGCTGAACTGTACAGAGGACCCAACAGGTAAAGAGAGAAGAGCAGGGCTGATGTTCATGAGAAGCTGAGAGGCAGAGGGAAACTGAGCAGCATACATGTACCAAACTCAGATGCTCTGCACAAAGGGCTGGAAGGGGGCTGGTTAGTGCAGAGGCAGAGGGAGCCCAGAGGAGGGCGATGGGGGCTTCCTTGAGGAAATGACTTCTGAGTCAGCCTCTGAAGAAAGAGTGCCAATTAATAACAGTAATTAACAATATTCATAATGATTATAGTAAACACCTGCAGAGCACTTATGTGCCAGGCCCTATTCTAAGCATCTTAAATTATTTATTATTTAAAATAGCCCTATAAGGTAGATACTGTTGTTATTCAAATTTCGCAGACAAGGACATTAAGACAGAGAGGTTAACTAGCTAGCCCAAAGCCACACAGCCAGGACATCCCAGAGGTGGGATTCAAACTCAGGCTGTCTGGCTCCAGAGCTGTCACCCCTGGGCCCATGTTCTCAGCCTTTTTTTTTCTTTGTTGCACCTCTAAGGAGCCTTTTTAGACATTTTCCCCCCTTAATTACCCTTGTACCCTGAAATTTTAATGTCACAGATATACCATAAATCTGTGCCTGTCCGTCTGCGCTCCATGCAGAAAGCAAAATTCTCTTACCCCCAAGAATCAGTTTTTCCCTTTTTGAGGGCAATATTCTCCCCACTGAGAATACATTGCTTTTCTAGTGCTAGTAGATACAATACTGACACCATATTTAGAGCACGTTCTAAGCACTTTTTATTGTTAAATCTTTTAGTCATGACAACCCCATGAGGTAGGTACTATTATTAGCTTCATCTTACAGATGGGATATCTGAAGCACAGAGAGATTAATTAATTTGTCCCAAATAGGTCACTAGCAAAGGGCAAAGCCCATATTCAAACTCACCCACTGCGCTCTGCTTTTCCACTGGGCTTATTCCAGTGCTTTGTTGACCACCTGTTCTACACCGGGCCCATGTTAGGAGCTGGAGATACAGTGGGAAGAGGCATCAGTCTTGGCCCTCCCAGAATGTAGTTCTGCTGTGAATGTGTGTGTTTGAGGGTGGGAGTCAGGCTAGGCTGTATCCAGGAGCCTTGCACAGTGCCTGGCACATAGTAGGTGCTCTGTAAATACTTGTGGAGAGACTGCAGGACTTTCCAGGCTGCTGCTACACTCTTAGTTCCCTCAGAGCTGGTCTGAGGATGTTAATGCCTCGCCCTCCTAGGCTCTCTAGGGCCCTGAGACCCCATCCTGGGCCCGCGTCTCTCCCATGTTGACTCAGTCTTGCTCCTCCTGCACACTGCCTGCAGCACAGGGCCTGGCCAGCAGTGAAATATGCGTGGTTTAGAGCTGAGTTGGGGAGGTATCAGGAGGTCCACTGGGGCTTGGGGCCAGGATCGGGCCTGGCCTGGGTGGGCACCAGTGGGGAAGGTAGTCCTGTGTGGGGTGGCAGTGGCAGCGTCTGGGGTGACGCCTTGACCCATTCCCCCACAGTGGAGAAGATCCGAGCCACCTTCACCATCCTTCGGGCCTTTGGCTGTGTGTCCACTGGCCATAGCTGCCATGCCACCCGGTTTGCCATGGTGATGTCACTGGACTTCAATGCCACAGGCCGAGTCACGGCGGCTCAGCTCCAGGTGAGGCCTCTGGGTGATGGGAGAGGCGGTCCCCAGCCCCACTCAGCAGAGCCCACGCCCCCTGGAATGTGACTAAATGGTCATGGCTCACGTGGCCATGGGCCTCTCCTCCCCACCTCACTCAGTGCCCCAGAGCATGACGAGCAAGCCGGCCCATCTGCCCCTCGGAATATCACAGGGTTGAAATATTCATGAGTAAATATATAATTCAGTCGCTCATTAGCTGGGTCTTAAAAGCGTAAGCTGGAATTAAACAGACACTTGCTGGCCTTCTGCAGCAGTCCATGTGTGACGAACACACGGTCTGTTTGTTCCCATCTCCAAAATCACCATACCCCTCCCCTTTCCCTGTCAGACACTCTGTTTGAACAGAAAATAGGATTAGGTTATTAGAAGAGTTGTTTGTATGCAGAGCTGGGATAATATCCAGAGTCAGGGAAAGCTCATCAGCGCCAAATAAGTCCCTCTTCTGTCCTGGAGCTGAAATTCTGCCATTAATCACCATTCGGGTCAAGTTATTCAAGATTTCTACTAATAAGAATATGTTGGAGGATGGCTCCATTTAATTGTTATTACCTTTGGATACCTTAATCGGCACGAGTCTATTGCATTAGTTGAGTCCCTAGATGGACGCTGATTTAGTGAGATAAGAGTCTGATAAATTTTGATATGTCGATTGAACCTGAGATGTCTCAAAGAGTGGGTCAGGGTGGGGCATCCTAATGGGGCCTCCAGGTAGCTGGCCACCAGGCAGGGGACAGATATACCAGAGTGCTGACTAGTGTCTGTCCTGCCCCCTGCAGACAATGCTTCTGGAGAAGAGCCGTGTGGCACGGCAGCCAGAAGGGGAAAGCAATTTTGAGGTTTTCTCCCAGATGCTCGCTGGATTGGACCTGGATCTCAGGTGAGCCACAGGGCTGGGCAGGGACAGTGGAAGACAGTGAGATAAAGAAAACCCTCTCTCCAGGGGCCCAGTTGTGGCAGTGGTACGAACCTGACCTCTGAATCCAGCCGCCCGCTACTGCTCGTGGGCCGTGTGATGAAGGTCAAGTGTTACCCCCTATGAACCTCGGTTTTGTCAATGGGGAAAAGAGGCAGAAATGAAATAAAACAAAGGGATTTATTTGGGGGTCTCAGAATTGCAATTCAGGGAGCATAGATTTGGGTAGCAACCCAAATTGTGTCCCCGGGGGAGACAAGGATTTTTAAAGACAAAAGAGAATGTTTGTATGTGTTGTTTATAAAGAATTCTGATTGGTGTTGGTGGCAGAAAATTGATCTTGACTGACTGTAACTGGTTGCTACGGCCATCACTAAGCAAAGTCTCTCAGGCTGAGCCCTTGAGGGTATTTGCATTTTGTCCCAGTTCAAAAGTTCATGGTTCCATCCATGAGGACGTGCAGATAGCCTGTCTCCTTAATGGCCTCCTAGCTCCCTTTGAAGCCCCTTGACATAGTGACCCCATTTCCTTTCTTATTTCACAGCTTCTTCCTCTGTAAAGTGAAAACAATACCTTGACCGACCTTATAGGATTAAGTGAGACAAGTCACTTACAGCCCTTTATAAACGCTGGGGTGGTAGAGGCTAGTGGCTGGGATGGTGGCCTGTCAGCTTAGGGCCTAACAGCAGCATGGGAGGAGGGTGAGGAACAGAAGATCCCAAGTCTTCCAGAAGTTCCTAAACTCGGTGGGAGCCCTGGGTGCACAGAAGGGTTTACCCAAATGGGGTACATGAGGACAAGGGGGCACCCAGTGAAGCAGCAAGCAGGGCGGCTAGGTGAGACTCCTCTTGGAGGGCTTCCTGGGGGAGGTGGCCCAGAGAGTCATCTCTGCCCCTGCCAGACTCTGTAGGGCATCCTTGGGCATATGGCTCCCTCTCCCTGAGCCTCGGTTTCCTCATATGTCAAATGAACAGGCAAGGTTCTAATGCAGCCCCAGGAGAAGAAAACTCTGGGTGATAATTTGCGGTTTGCCCTGCGCCTCCCCCAGTGTTTGTCTCCTGTCTTCCTCCCCAGTTGGAAGGACAGGCTCAACCTGGCTCTTGTCCTTGGCTAAGGCTGAAGGACAGCTATACCCTTTGGAGAGTTTTGCAGAGAAGGCAGATGAAGAGGAAACTCTCACTTTTCAGAGTAGGGTAACTGAGTTGTAAGGAGGCTTCTGGAAGGCATTCGGAGCCTCTAGATGAACTTGGTATGGGGTTTGCCATATAGTGGCTGTGACCACGGACTCTGGGGCCAAGCTGTGTGGATGGATGAACATCTGGCTTATCCACTTGCTGGCTGTGTGACCTCGGGCTACTGACTTTTCCTTTCTGAACCTCGCTTTCCTGATTTGTAAAATGGGTGTGAAAATATCTACTTGGAGTATTATGAGGAGGGTTATAAAGTGGACAGGCGCGTGTGCTAGTAGCCCCAAGGCCGAGTGAGTGCTTTTTGTGCGGTTGTCGTTCTTGTGCAGAATGGGATCTGTCCTGACACCCGCCCGAGGCCCTGAGCAGGGCTGTGCTGGTGAGGATGACCTTGGGGTCAGAGGGATTGTGTTTGGATCCTGCCTGTGCCCCATGTGGTCCTCTCTGAACCTCAGTTTCCCTTTCTATAGAATGGGTACCTACTAGTGACAATCCTGTGGGCATTTAAATCAGTTCAAAGCAGCAGGTGCCATGTTAGTGGATAGCTTGGGCATAACGTGGGAGCACTTCCTATAAACTCTGAGCATGGGAGTCTGAATCCTGCATTCCAGCTCCAGGCTTCAGGTGAGAGGCTTCACCTTTGGGGGCCTCCATTTCCCCATCTCTCAGAGCACTGACAGGCACGCACATCTCCCTGGTGAACCCTGCATCAGGCTGCATTCTGAGTCTGGAGCCCTTGCCTGCTGGAAAGGGGGTAGCGGGGGGCCCCCTGTGGGATGAGCCCAGGAAGGACAGGGCTGGGCTGCCGTCAGCAGAGGAGCGAAGCCTCCATGCCAGGCCAGGCCGGGGGCTGGGGGCCTCTGTGTTGGTGGGCCTGGCAAAGGTGAGTGTGGTGTACTTAGGAGCGATGAGGAAGCTGTGTCTGAGGGGAGGGGGCTGACCCAGATGAGCTTCAGGGACCCAGGGAGGTGCGAGAAAAGTGCTTAGAACAGCAAAGACCCTTTAGGGGGTCACAGTCATGCTGGGGCTCTGGTGTCTCCCTTTTCCTACCTCCACTGCTGCCAGGCTATTCCTTTATTCACAGGAAAGATATCAAAAGACAAAAACTGGTTCCCACTTTCACAAATGTCCTCTCTCCCATGCATGTATATGGCAAATTCCTATTCATCCTTCAAAACCCTGCTTCGAAACCCTTTTGAGGAGTGCTTTCTGACTGTTGCTTCCTCAGTTTCTCCTTTGTGCCATTTTGGTGCCTGGTGTGTGCTTCTGGTTCAGCACCTGCCACACTGGAGTTTGTGGATCTCTCTTCCCCACCAGG